>UXGC01001777.1:0-17266 GCA_900480045.1 Eurytoma adleriae | reverse complement strand
TAATTATTAATTATTTAAAATGCATAAATGCTCAATTGATAAACTAATTTATCTAATTGAAGTAAAACATGTATGTAAGTAGATATACTAGGTACGTTCTGGCGCAGTGGGGGAGGTAGAGTGGGGGGGAGGGCCTCTCGGTCCAGAGGTACGTTCTGGCGCAGCGGCGGCGGCGGCAGAGTGGGGGGAGGGCCTCTCGGCCCAGAGGTACGTTCTGGCGCAGCGGTGGCGGCAGAGCTGGGGGAGAGAGAGAGAGAGAGAGAGAGAGAGAGAGAGAGAGAGAGAGAGAGAGAGAGGAGAGAAGGAGTTTTGCTTCGAGTGGCGCTGCTGCAGTCCTAACTGATGTCGGGAGAAAGTGAGAGCTGAGGAGCGTAGTCGATCGACTGCCACTGCCGAGAACAGTCAGCTCTCCAAAGCTGTATGTTCTGAGCAGTATCCCTTCCCTTATTCATGTCTTATATTTTATGTTTGATATAATATTTTTTTATCTCATTAATTTATTTTCCATCAATATATTTTCTCATATTTTATTTAATTTACAACATACATATAATATATACATTTAATATACATATATAATATACAAATATAATACATATACATATAATATATATACATATAATATACATATAAAATATATAAATATAATACATATACATATAATATACATATAAAATATATATAAAATATATAAATATAATACATATACATATAATATACATATAAAAAATATATATAAAATATATAAATATAATACATATTCATATAATATACATATAAAATATATATAAACTTATCAATATAATACATATACATATAATATACATATAAAATATATATAAACTATATCAATATAATACATATACATATAATGTACATATTAAATATATAAACTATATCAATATAATACATGTACATATAATATACATATAAAATATATATAAAATATATAAACTGTATCAATATAATACATATACATATAATATACATATAAAATATATAAACTATATCAATATAATACATATAATATATATACATCAATATATTTTTTATCTCATATGTTACGTTAATTATATATATATTTTGTCAGTTGAATAAATCAGGGTTTTTTATGCCGAAAGGCTTTTTTATCCCTTATAAGAAGTGTATTATTTCAAACCTTATAACCCAATTTTTTCGTTTCTTTTTCTCACAGTAAATTAACATACTAATTCACTGATGGTGACGCATACGATCGTTCATCACATATTTTATTAAATTTACTATATACATTTAATGAAGTATGATTTTATAATTAAATATATTTTATTAAATTTATAATTAATTATACATTGTATACAAAACACTTTGTCGATAATCTTTATGCTCAGTCGATGACATGGCTATATCAAAATATTTGTTCGAATTTTTATACAACTATAATCATCAATACATCGGTCTACCGTATCAGTTCCTTCGGACTTAGCTTGGTTTTGTCGTTCAATTAGCCATTTATTCAATTTACAAACATTTTTCATTGAGCAGACGGGATTATAAATATTTTGATTATGTAATATACATAAAGTTTTGATATTTGAATTAATCTCAAACAATGGTGGACATCTCATATCGGTTTCAAGATCTATAATTTTATTTTTAGAAAGTATACTCTTAAGCCACTGTTTTTTTTCTAATCCTTTGATATAAATATTTCTGCTGTCTTGAAAATATTTTTGTAAAGTACATATTAATTCATTATATGGAATAGCACCAGAGCTCCACGATATACCTGAAATTAAATTAAAATTGTTATGTCTTTGGATAATTATTTCAAATTTTATTAATTATTATATAATGTTGAGACTAAAATAATTACCATGATAATTTTTTTCGATCCATCTATTTATACATTGATATTTAAAGTTTAGTTTTAACCAATGATGTGGCGGTTTGAAAAAGAATATACGTGGTAGAGTATGATCTCCAACGATTGAGAAAGCAAGTTCCTTACAAATAAAAACATTTTCTGAGCTCTGAAAGCCTTGAATATCTACAATGTAATCCATTTAAATTAGATTTTCCCTCTTTCTTTATAATACGTCTAATCAAAGGCTCGTCTCATTCAATTATGAGGCAATTTATCTAAGAGAAGTCTATATAGCAAGCTGAATTTACCCCCACCATTCCTTGTAACACCAAATATCTTCTCTTTAACGTCACCTCCCACCACTTTGTATTTCCCCAACCCATTACTTGCAGCACCATCACTCACTTTAAAAGCTAAAAATTCCTCACAGACCGCACAGTCTCTTCCAAGTCAGTCGACTAGAAACTGTGCACTCAAATATCTTGCTTAACATAATACTATACACTATATTGTATACTATATATTATATAATCAATTATAAATCTATCATATATTCTTTACTGTATACATATAATTTATTTTGTATTCATATTCAATTTAATTTTATTCAATTAAAACAATATGCCTTCTATTGAATATTTTGAAGAAACTGTAAAAAGTTTGTGGAAAACCTATTTTATGCGCAATATTTCGGATGTAGAAGATTTCATTAGATGGAGAGATCTAGCAAAGCTAGCATCAGATAATATCAATGCATACATACAGAATAGTCCTGATTTGAGTAGAGCAATCTCACAGAGATATCAAACATGTGTAGCACACTTGATTTCTCTTGAAATTAAATACAATAGCCTAATAAGAGTTGGGGGTAATGTACAAGAGCCTCAACCATCAACTTCTCGAGAAGACTTTCAAGAGGGGGATGGTGAAGGTGTTGTATGGCGACCTATTCAAACTGCTTTCAAAAATCGAATTCAAACAGCGATCCTTGTTAATCGAATTCATTTAGATATGGATACTTTTTTACTTGAATCATATAAACTTTTGAAACCACAAGTGCAAAGATTTCTAGATATACATAATGCATTGAAAATAAATACTGAGCTGGGAGCTCAGTTTATTGTAAAAAAACAAAATGAAGAAGAAATTCAAATGAAATATTTCAATACTAAAAACGTTTGCATTTATAAAGGAACTAATCTCGATTCTTGGTTCAATAATGATATCAAAGAAGCGATATTGAAAAGTATCGAAGAATTTCAAGAAAAAGACTCTGGCTGGACATTAAAAGTAATAGTTGGATTAACAATAAATATGAATAAACATAATCCGCTTAAGCCGTCATCATACATTCCATTACCAAAATATGTAGCTAATAAAAAGGCTTGCATAAACGTTAAAAACAATGATAATCAATGTTTTAAGTGGTCTGTTCTGTCGGCACTCCATCCAGTTGATGATGGATATAGAGTATGCAAATATAAAGAGTATGAAAATGAACTCAATTTTAATGGTATAAGTTTCCCAGTTGAAATAAAAAGTATTAAGAAATTTGAAAAACTAAACAACATATCGATAAATGTATACATACTTAAAAAATATGGTAAAAAGTTTGAGGTGTCTCCATCTCGTGTAACTCAGCTAAAACAAGATAAGCATATTAATCTACTACTAATTCAAGACTCTTACATTGATGAAGAAAATGGTGAGGAAGAACAACATATTGATAGAAATTTCAGCTTAAAATTCCATTATGTATGGATCAAAAATTTGTCAGCATTAATCAGAAGCCAAATAAAAATTAATCATAAAAAAATATATCTTTGCGATAGATGTCTACACTATTTTACCAATGAAGATAAGCTTAAGACTCATGAAGCAGACTGCTCAAAAATCAATACATGTGCAATTAAGCTACCTAAAAATGATATTCTTAAATTTAATAATTTTAAACATGTAGAACAAGTTCCTTTTGTCATATATGCTGACTTTGAGTGTATCTTAAAACCTACTGGAAACGGTCATGCATTCCAAGAGCATGAAGCCTTTAGTATTGGAATGTATTTGAAATGTAGTTTTGATAATGAAAGATCCAAGTACTTATCATACAGAAAGAAAACATCTGAAGATAAGTCACCTGCTGAATGGATTATCGAACAGTTCAAGATATTAATAGATCATTTAGAACAAGTATATAATAATGCTGTAGAAATGGATTTATCAGATTTTGAGGAATATATTTTCCAATCAGCTAAAAGTTGTCATATTTGTTTTAAAAATTTTAAAGAAGGTGAAAAAAGAGTTAGAGATCATTGTCATTTGACTGGTAAATTTAGAGGGGCTGCTCATAATAAATGCAATTTACATTATAGAGATGCTAGTTTTATACCAGTTGTATTTCATAACTTTACTGGCTATGACTCACATTTCATTGTAAAAGAAATTGCTACTCATCCTGATTTTGAAGGAAAAGTAAAAGTATTAGCTGAAAATAAGGAGCGATATATATCATTCACAAAAGTAGTTAAGGGCAGTCCTATTCAGTTTCGATTTATTGATTCATTCCGATTTATGCCATCATCACTCGATAAATTAGCATCTTATTTAACAGAATTCGATATCCTTACATCTGAATTTGAAAAAGCTAATTATACACCTGAACAGATCGAATTATTGAAGAGGAAAGGTGTATTCCCATACGAGTATGTAAATAGTTTTGATAAATTGAATCAGACTCACTTACCTAATATTGAAGAATTTTATAGTCACCTAACAGACAGTAATATTGTTGAAGTCGACTATAGACATGCACAAATTGTATGGAATATTTTGGAAACTATTTTTGGTAATGAAATGACTCTAGGTTTATACTCTGATGTATACTTGAAAATAGATGTGCTTTTATTAGCTGTCATTTTTGAAAATTTCCGGAAGACATGCTTACAAGCATATAAGCTTGATCCAGCACACTATTATACAACACCAGGATTATCATGGGACGCAATGTTAAAGTATACAAAAATTGAGCTCGAACTTTTGACTGATATAGATATGATTTTATTTATTCAAAAAGGTATACGAGGTGGTATCAGTCAATGCTGTAATAGATATGCAAAGGCTAATAATAAATATATGGGTGTAGACTACAAAGAAGATGAAGCAAGTAAAATTTTAATGTATTATGATGTTAATAACCTTTATGGTTGGGCTATGACACAGTCTTTACCATATGAAAAATTTGAATGGATTGAAGATATAGATAATACTGACTTTCTCAACATCTCAGACGATAATAATATTGGTTATATTTTAGAAGTAGACTTGGAATATCCGAGAGAATTACATGACGCCCATAAAGATCTCCCTCTTTGCCCGGAACATAGAGCACCACCTGGTTCAAAACTGAAAAAACTTTTAACTACACTATATGATAAAGAGTGTTATGTAATTCATTATCGAGCGTTGAAACAGGCTGTACAATATGGGCTGAAGATTAAGACGATACATCGAGCACTTAAATTTAATCAAAAGCCATGGCTCAAACCTTATGTGGATTTAAATACTGACAAAAGGAAACAAGCTAGAAATGAATTTGAAAAACTTTTCTATAAACTTATGGTAAATGCTGTATATGGGAAGACTATGGAAGATGAACGCAAAAGAAAAGATGTGAAACTTATTAATCAATGGGAGGGACGATATGGAGCAGAAGCTCGAATCGCTCTACCTAATTTTCATAGTAGCGCTATTTTTGATGAAAATTTAGTAGCAGTACAATTATCATGGACAACCATAGGTATAAATAAGCCGATATATATAGGACTTTGCGTTCTAGATCTTTCGAAGACACTCATGTATGACTTCCATTATGGTTATATGTTGAAACGAGTTGGTTCTAAATGCACACTACTCTATACAGACACGGATTCATTCGTATATGAAATTGAAGATGTAGATATGTATAAAATTATGAAAGAGGATATTGATAAATTTGATACATCAGACTATCCTGAAAATAATCAATTTGATATACCTCGTGCCAATAAAAAGGTTCTTGGAGTAATGAAAGACGAGTGTCAAGGTAGCATAATGAAAGAATTTATAGGATTACGCAGTAAAATGTATAGTATCGAAATAGAAAATCAAAAACCCATGAAAAAAGCGAAAGGTGTGAAAACATACATTGTCAAGAATAGTATCACACATGAAGATTATCGCAATTGTTTAGAGCAATTACAGATTATCAAACGTGAACAGTGCAATATTCGCAGCAATCTGCATACTGTACGAACAATTCGAGAAGATAAAATTGCCTTGAGCCCTAATGATGATAAGCGTTGTATATATCCCAACAATCCATATACTCTTCCATGGGGTCATTATAAATCTATAGCAATGGCTCACCTCAAAGAGAGACTTGCACAACGAAGAAAAGCACTGAAATGTCAAAAAGTTATTGCCTTAGGATACTACGACTCTGAAAATTCCGATAGATGTCACACAAACGAGAGCGAATGTGGTGGGGAAGACGATCCACCACTGAAAAAACGGAGACTTGAGATGGTGGGGGAAACGACAGCGGTGGCGGCGGCTCGAGATCTAGGAGTGAGGCAATGTCAGTAGATGGAGAAGAGATGGAGAAGGGGAGGGATGCTGGAGAGGAAGACGGAGACGACGGCTCGAGTTTGCAGAGTGGGGAGCTGGCTACAAAACCGACAGATCACCTCAGATGAGCACAGTTCTCCAGCAGCAGCTCAAAGAACAGTCTCTTCCTCTTCTCTCGAGTTATTCTCTTAAATACCATTATAATAAAGTATGTTCTATTCAATATATCAAATAATGTTCTCTCATATTAATTAATTGAAATTTGTATCTAATAATATGTATTATCTGTTATAGAATGGATTTCTCTGCACTCAACAAAATCGCCAAGGATGTCTACCTCCCAAAAAAGACATTGTCAGACTTGAACGATAATTGTAGATATCAAGTCACAAAAGTTCGATCACTCGACACTCGATATGGATTCAGCGTGGTTGTAACAATTGATTCAGAATTTCAAGTGTTTATCCCGAAGCGAGTTTCCATGATCTTGGAAGGAAATAAGGCAATGCTCGACGCTTTGATTCAAAAGGCTGAAGAAGGAGAATTATTCTTACTTCACATCAAAGGCAGTACCTTTGAATTTGAATAAAAAATAACTACTTTAAAATAAAAACAGTAATGTAAATATTATTATAACTTGAATTAAATAAATGTGTAAGGTTTTATATTAAATCAAATCAAACACGCTTTTTTCATTCTCAACCCAAATATTACACTTCGCAATATATAATGTGATTTATATTACAATTTAAATTTAACTTAAAAATAATGGAGAGAGAAATATCTAGAATAGAGGGAGCTACTTGCAGCGGTGGCGACGGCTCCTTCGAAAGTAAAGTGGGGATGAGGCCTTAAAAGAAGGATGAGAAGCTTCTTCAACCATTAGTTAAAAGAATCGCCTGCAACAGTCTCTTTCACCATGTCTGCTGTAAGAAATAGAAAATATGTTCGCTCCTCGAAGCATGTATGGTTTTCAGGAGAAGATCAAATACACTATCTTCCTATTGAGGACAATGACTCTAGAAAAGGAAAGTGGGAGCAACTTGCACGAGATCGGGAACGCTTTCAGCGTCGTATTCAAGAACTAAATACTATGATATCACGGGCGCTATTCAGAAAACGTATTATAATAATGAATCATATTCTTGGACCTATACTAAAAAATCATTGTATAGTATATGCTCTTAACAAAATGAAAATCTAAGTGGAGGGGTGAAAATTGTGAAGAGGGAGGCGGTTTCGACGGCTCAGAAAAGTCTAGTAGTGGGGTTAGCGTTTTAAGAGAGCGAAGAGCTTGGAGAAACCTCATTCTGCTAGAAGAATCACTTAAGAGTAGTACTATCCTCCTTGTATTTCCTTGTTCTTCATTCTCAATAATAACAAGATGGATTTTGAAATGTTAAATAAAATTGCAATGAAACTTGATCCACTCCCCGAGAAGGATCATTATGAGCTCGATGAAAACCGTAACTATTTAGTGACGGAATTTAAGGAAGAGGATAATAATAGAATAATTCTTGCGCTTAATGCTGAATTTCAAATTGTTTTACCAGATCGAATTACAAGAGCGATCAATAACAATTATGAACTTTATATCCAGCTGACTGAATGTACCCAAAGATATAACTTATTTATAGAATATCATGGAGGTGGTAGATTTCAATTTACTGTTTAATGTAATAAAGTTTAAGTGATAAATTAATTGTAACCAGCTTTCAACTTGTTTGAAAAAATTTTATTTCAATAAAAAATATTTATACATATAAATTTATTTTGTGTCGTTCATTTATTTACAATATTTTTTTATCAATCCAACAATTATGAGTGTTGTCAAATCCTAACCATTTTACATAAACTTGATTACCACGTTTCCTAAGCACTTTTTCCACAAGATATACATCCGGATACATAACTTTTTGTAGTTCTTGCTCATAAAAACCTCCAGCGATGGGATTATCCTTATAATCCAGTAGATGATATGTCACAGGCTTTGTCTTCAAGACGTGTTGAATAGTAAAAATTTCTGTAGACCAATTAGGTGTGTAGCCTTTTTCAAAAACGTGTTTAGACTTACTCACTCGTACTTTATCACCAACTCCGAATTTCGGATTCTTGAATAATCGACGATCGAAAGAGAATCGTCTCAATACTTCCTGTTCATTTTCCGCATTGACATCCTTGGGCTTCATATTTATAGTTCGATGTTTTGTATTATTATAAGATTCGATTAAATTAGGAAGAATATTGATCCAATTGTAATTTCCTTGTAGACTAAATTTTTTCCACATATTATTTTTTAGAGTTCGATTGAAGCGTTCGCAAATAGATGCCTTGAGATTGCTACACGTTGAATATAGATTTATTTTATATCTCGCCATCAAATCTTGAAAATTTTTATTATAAAATTCTTTGCCTCTATCTACTTGAAGATTTTTAGGAATGCGTTTATTTTTCAGTACAGATTCCATTGCACTAGCGACATCTACGCCAGTTTTTTGTTTTATTGGAACTGCCCAGCTATACTTTGAAAATGTATCTATAATAGTTAAAAGATAACGAAAGCCTCTATTCTCTCTTGAATAGCCTTGCATCTCTACAAGATCAGCTTGCCATGTCTCATCTATTCCACGTATATCTACTTTACGACGTGGATAGTTACGACGTGCTGGCTTGTGTAGCTCGTCTACTACTCTACGATATTCCATTATCTCTTTTTCTTTAATTGTTTTTCTATTATAAATTTATTATCTATGAGATTCTTTATATCATTGATATCTTTTTGTAGTTGAGCGGTTATAGTCTTAATACTTCTGAGCTCAGCCTCAAGTAGTTGTGATAAAAAGTCTAAATTCACCGCGTCATTAGCTTGTATAGGATGCGCTAGGTTACAGATCCTTTTGCTATCTGCATCAAACTGTCCGTTTTCAGTGAGTTTATACCCTACACCAGGAGGTCCTCGAGTTCCCTCCTTCTTGTCCAGTTTACGTCCAAACACGTCAACACTCATTTTGATACTGATACTCTACCATAAATGATGATCTTAATATATGTAGCCGGATTCTCGAAGTTCTTCGATGATTGAATGGATTTCATTGACGTGACTTGGATTTCCAGCCGCTTGCTCGGCTATAAGCAGTCTCAATCTATCAACAAGCTCATTAGGATCATCCCAGTAAACATAATCAAATGTTGTATCTTTTCTAGCGATTTTATGAGTAGGCAAAAGACCAGATCCACCAATGGACTTTCGCTTCCCACTGCTATTGGGAGACATGAGATGCGGTGCAATGAAACTTTTGAATTTTTTCAAATGTCTATTACGTAATTCGCCGTTTGCTTCATTTTTCTTCCTGTACGCATTAGTTTTATCCAGAATTTTCATATAATTTTCTTCATCCAATGAACTAATTAATTTAGAATTCGGCTCCTTATGAAAGAGAAGTTCCATTAAACCAGACGTCTTATTGTACGCTTCATCATTCACAGTCACTTTATCTTTTTCAAACTGAATGGGGGAGTTACCGATCATATATTTGTTTTCTATGAAGCGAACACCAAATGTCTTGTCTAAATTACTTTTTTTGTTAGAATCATCATGCAGTAGTCGAATATAGTCTCCTGCAATCGAATCATTGAGTAGCTCTGGTACATTACGCTTAATAGCAGACGTATCAGCACTGTCATTGCTGGATTCATTGAAAATATCCTCTTGATCGCCTACAGCAGATTCATATGGCGTATCTAACGGTTGCAATGTTAAATCATTCTCAATTGCTGTACTATTAAAATAGGAAGTTTTGTCCGTAGACTTATGAGAACTCACAGCTGCATCTGACTTGAAAATATTTTCAAAGGTAATTTTATCCTTTTTCACTGATTGCTTTCCTATAGTGTTAGTCTTATCTACACTATTGTTTTTATCGGCTTCTTCTACAAGTTTTTTCAATGGATCTACTACAGGCTTAAAAGTTTCATTCAGAGTCCTTTCTAAATTAACTTTTCCTTGTTTTATTAACTGATGTTTTCGTCTGATTGCGTCACGAGCCGCAGTTAATTGCTGAAGCATATTCTTCTCTCGTTCAATATCATGCATGTTGACGCTTGAGTAATCTGAAGTGAAATAACGTCTATTCGCTCACTCTATGATATTTATAGCGAAAGAATCAAAACCCTTTCTATATCTTCCATGATTTATTGGTCTGTCTCTATCGATAACCAAAAAACTATGATTATCATCCCTCCAGCATTTTGAACAAATCTCTTTGAACTTTTCGAATGGCATGTCTGAGTTAACATGATCATTGTAAATATGTTTTATGTTAATGTCATCTTGACGAAACAATACTAATAAATTTACGTTATCTCTAATGAGATGCTTTGGAATGCGGGCGTACGACTGACAAAGATAAAAACTATCCACCTTTTTATGTCTTCCCATACAAAAGAATGCTCTTACATTATCTTGCTTTTCAGTAGCTATATCGTCAAATATCATGAGGGAATTCGGATGTGCTTCATCAGGTGAAACGACTGTATCATGCTCACTAAATGCGAAGTATTTCACACCCTCTATCGGACTCAATAAATCTTTCAGAAATGTATACTTAGGTTGATTAAGAGACTTCGAATACACATATATATTTTCAAATCTGAGACCGTTGGGATGAATGATTAGCGACAGCAAACAATTAGTTTTTCCACAATTACTTGGACCGCAGAATACTGCACGTATAGTGTCTGGTAGTAGTTCACCGTGTCTTTTTTCTCGTTTTTCTGTCTCCACTACTTTATCGAAATTTATGACTTGAAGCTTGAGAGGTTGCTCTTTGAAATCCATGTTGACGTTTCACTAATTCAATGACGAATGAGCTCGCTAGCTATAAAAAGGCTGCTTTTATATTTTTTGAATACATTAACATTTTGTCTTTCAAAGAGGAATGATCACTCACAGTCGTCAAAAAAAGTGCGGTGGTGGTCTAGTAAACAAGATCATAAATAGCTTACCTTTCGAAGCTCACGTACCTGGTTATCAGTACTGCGGACCGGGAACTAAATTAGAGAAACGGTTGGCTCGAGGAGATCCTGGTATAAATCAACTAGACGCAGCCTGTAGAGAGCACGACATTGCTTATTCTCAAAATCGAGAGAACGTCGTTGCGAGAAACGAAGCAGATAAAATTTTAGCTAAAAAAGCCTGGGAACGAGTAAAAGCTAAAGATAGTAGTTTTGGTGAGAAAGCAACTGCTTTTGCCGTAGCCAACATTATGAAAGTTAAAAGTAAGCTTGGTATGGGTATAAAAATGTCTAAGAGACGTGATGTAAAGAAACGAGGTAAAGGGTTGAAACAACAGCGACGAAAGAAATGTAGAAAAAGTAAAAAACCAAACATTACTTTGAAAAAACTTATTACGGCTGCCTCGAAAAGTAGCGTGCCTAGTAATAAATCTCTTCTAGTTATTCGTTCAGCATTAAAAGGAGCTAAGGAAGCTGTGAAAAAGGCTGGAGGTAGACGTAAAATAAATATGCCTCGTGTTTTACCAATCCCTAGTGCAGTTGGTGGAGCTATTCCATTTTTAATTCCATTATTTGCCGCTTTGAGCGCTACTGGAGCTCTAGCCGGAGGAGCTGCTTCAGTAGCAAAAGCAGTGAATAGCGCTAAAGCAGCTCAAAATGAGTTAAAGGAGGCTCATAGACATAATAAAACAATGGAAGCTATTGCTCTAGGTAAAGGTCTTTACTTAAAGCAGTATAATAAAGGTTATGGTCTCTATCTGAAGCCCTATGCTGCTGGTAAGGGTTTAAAAAAAAAAAAGCTTGAAGTAGCTTTACCCAACCGGGCGCTTACTAATTTAGATATCGAAAAATATGCTCAAATGCTAAAAATCAAGAATTTCCGTGGTGTTTTCATGCGTAACGCTTTACCTGCTAATGGACCTCATTATCAAGAATCAGCTGTCATAAATTTAGACGATAAAAATGGGCCAGGTACTCATTGGGTCGCCTATAAAAAGAAGGGAAGTGAGGTTATATACTTTGACAGTTTTGGAGACCTTCAGCCACCTATAGATCTGTTACTCTATTTCAAAGTGAATAAAATTGCGTATAACTATGTTAGATATCAAGATTTTAATACATTCAACTGCGGTCATCTTTGTTTGAAATTTCTATCGAATAAGCTATAAAAAACACAATCTCAATGAATAAACGTCATTTGTTATGTGTCTGTCATGGAGAATACACTAACATTGAGTCTCTCAGGAACTTCATCAGTACTCGAAGCACATTACTTCCCTCCGATTGAGCTAATACCAAATAAAAACTACGTCCTCGGTCTAGTAGAGTTATTGACATTCAACTCAATACCTAATATTGACGTTGGAAATAATAAATTTTACGTCGGTGAGGAAGGAAAAGAAGAAGAAATAGTATTACCAACAGGTAGCTACGAGATAGACGCTATCGAAAGTTTTATCAAAGAAGCATTAGCTCTTAAGGGGATATCATTTAGTTTGAAGCCAAACAACAATACTCTACGTAGTGTTATTCAGTGCAGTCAGCGAATAAATTTTGAGCCAGAGGATTCTATTGCTTCAATTTTAGGATTCACTAGGTGTGTACTTACTAAAAATAAAACATATAGTTCTGATTTGCCTGTGACTATACTAAAAGTTAACGCCTTACGTGTAGAGTGTAATATTACAGCAGGTGCTTATATAAACGAACGGAAAGTTCATACTATACACGAATTTTTTCCGACAGTACCCGCAGGATATAAGATCATAGAAGCACCTTCACACGTTATTTACCTCCCAGTTAGCGTTAGAAGCATTGATCATTTACAGATAAATATTGTTGATCAGGACGGAAACTTGGTTAACTTTCGAGGAGAAGTCATTACAGTGCGAGTGCACATAAAAGCAGTATTATAATGGGCATTATTTATAACGTTAAGAGTGGTCGAGGATATATTAACAGCCCGAAATGTCAGTCAGCGATCAGTCGACAGCGAGCTACCACAGCGCTCACACGTCAGAACATTCAGTTCCTAAAAAGTCTAAAATTAAAAGTCGTCGACAATCCTCGACGTGGCGGAAAATATACTGCGTACTAGTGTGCTGTATACAAGAACAAAATGGAAGAAATTCTAAATATTCATTCAGGTGTGGCTTTCGATGAGTCTATAGCTCATTACGAAGTTCACGCACATCAGCCTTATTCATTGTCACACTTCAATAATAGCGATGAAATTCGTATTGCAATTCAACATCAGGATTTATGTCTACTGCCTTCTCGTAGTATGATTCATATATGTGGTCGATTAACTCAAGAAAATGGTACTTCATTAGTGAAAAATACTAAATTGATCAACAACGCCATCTCTCACCTATTTGAGGAAATACGTTATGAAATAAATGCCATTGAAATAGATAAGGCTAAAAATGTTGGTTTGACTAGTTTAATGAAGAATTGGTTATCACTCAATCCAAGTCAAGGCTCAATTGCTGAAAATGCCGGTTGGACCGCCGATAAAGAAGCGACATCGCTCACAAATGCAGCAGGTTATTTTGATGTAACTATACCTCTCAGTATGCTGTTGGGATTTGCCGAGGATTATCGAAAAATCGTAGTCAATGTTAAACATGAACTCATCATCACAAGATCAAGAAATGACTTGAATTCTGCTATTGTCACACAAGTAGGAGAAGCTGCATTTGAAAAATTTAAAATTAATTTGACTAAGATCGAATGGCTTATGCCTTACGTAGTAGTAGCCGATAGAGAAAAAATCAAACTCCTCAATTACATTGGACGCGATAGAGCAATTACTATGAGTTATCGCACATGGGAATTGTATGAGTATCCGAAATTACCTCTCACATCAAAGCATGTTTGGAGCGTTAAGACATCTAATCAATTGGAAAAGCCTCGCTTTGTCATTCTAGCTTTTCAGACTGCACGAAAAAGCACAGCAGGTGCCAATGCTAGTAATTTTGATCATTGTAATATCAGTAATGTGAAACTATTTCTTAACTCTCAATGCTATCCGTATGGAAATCTTAATCTTAATATTACTCAGAATCAATATGCAGTACTTTACGATATGTATGCTAATTTTCAAAACGCTTACTACGGTAAAGAAAATGAACCGGTGCTCAATAAAAAAGATTTTATCGAAAAGTTACCGCTGATAGTGATCGATTGCTCAAAACAGAACGAATCGATTAAAAGCGCACCTGTCGATGTGCGTCTTGAATTTGAGTCTCGAGATGATTTTCCTGACAATACTACTGCCTACTGTTTAATTCTGCATGATCGAATTGTTCAATATAATCCAATTAAAGGAGATGTTACAAAAGTTGTGTAATAAAATAAAAATGTATGACTATTATAAAAATCATTATGTAAACTAGTATAAGCATTCATGAATAAAAAAATATTTTTTCAATTGAAACGTTTATATATTTTACTTGATTCCTTCTAGACCATTATACGTATCCTTACATATCAAAAACTTTCTTCCTCCCTCAATAAAACTATTATAAAAATTATCAAAAAAATGCATATTTTGAGACAGCTTATAAATTGTTTGTGTGTGTGTGTGTGTGTGTGTGTGTGTGTGTGTGTGTGTATGTGTGTGTGTAAAAATTTATTGTAGTAAATAAATATTAAATATTTTATGTATTATTTTATCGACTATAGGATTATAGGATTATAGGATTATAGGAAATGAAAAAAAACTTAATCTGTTTAGAATTTTTATTTAGTTTTTTAATTTATTTAAATTATTTCATTAATTATATTACAATCGATGTTTATAATTCTTTTTTTCTAATCGCTAAAGATAATTTTTGGGGTCGGGTTTTTTTCCTTTCAAAGAAATCATTCATATCTTTTTTTACATCAGCATTCAAATTTTTTAAATTATTAATTATATTACAATTTTCTTTCTCTTCACACTCTTCACTCACATTCAAACCCTTTTCATCTTCTTTCTCTTGAATAATCTCTATAATACTAACACTATCATTACTACTACTACTACTATCATTACTGCTGCTACTACTACTACTATCACTATCGCTCTCATCACTATCACTCTCATCACTATCCCTCTCATCACTTTTTTCACTGTTACAATCATCCTTTTCACTGCTACAATCATGATTTTCCTCACTCGATTTATTTTTTGATATCACTTTTATCGGTGGAATTACAGTTTCCACCGATTTAACAATACACTTTTTCTCGTCTATAGACGGCAGCAACGGCGGTGGAATACAAAATTGATTATTAATAGCACTTGTCTGCGGCGGAACAATATAGTCATTTATGGGCGACAGCAATGGTGGTGGTGGAACAGAAAATTGCTTGTTATGAATAAATGTTGTTGTTGTTGATATCGGCGGTGGAACGCTATAATCTATTTTATGAATTGGTAGAGCTGCTGTTTTACATTTTTCAGCAATCACAGCTTTAGCTCTTTTTATCAAAGCTACCGCGCCCTCCTCAGCCTTCCTTTTTAAGGGTTCCCTCTTCTTCCGCTCGATTGCTTGCAGCTTGCGAGCTGCGTTAGCACGAGCGATATTCTCCGTCTTCTTTATAGCTGCTTGCTGCGTATTGACTACAGCTCGCGTCTCGCTGATTTGCTGTTGTACTAAATCACGATGCAACTGAAAATGGAAAAAATTAATTAATTATAATAAATATTAATATTAAAAATAATATTAAAATATAATTAATATTAAAAATAATATAATTTTGAAAGAATAAAACTTACCATCATTGAGATAAGAGTTATTAACTCGTATCCAATTTTCCTCGGCATTCGTAGTTGAAGGTTTTTTTCCAGGCAGGAAAGTGCGATCATCAGCAACTCCTGGAAGAGTCTATTATTTTCACTCATCTGAAAAATGAAAAAAATTATAATTTAGATTAAATTTATATCTCTCATACAATGATCACAGCCTTATAATGTAGTTATACATACCTCAATGTTCTCCATTTCTCAAGAATTACGAATATATCACTCGATGTAATATATTGAATTAATAATATATATATATAATATATTGGATTAATAATATATATATAATATATTGATAATTATGATAGAAGTGTACATATGACTGACCTACTCAAGGCAAGTTCAGACACAGACTGATGAACGCACTGCTGCAGCTATTGCACTATTTCTTAGCTACTACCCTTATCAGTGAGGGAAAAACCCTCTTGACGAATGAAAATCTTACTTCCTCCCTCTCTCAAAATTTTCCCGTATTTTTGCATAAACGAACCCTCCTTCTTTTGGTTAGTTACATCCCATTTTTCGCAGCAATAAAATAGAGCCCGCCGCAGCTTTTTCGTAAATAAAATAAAATAATTTTATGATTCTTAATCTACTTGAAAATGGTGTGAGAATCAGGAGCTCTGTTTGCCTATAGGATTATTTGCGTAACCCTCATTGAGTATAATATTTCCTCTTGCTTCAGCTGATAACATCTCCGAACGTGCGGTAAACGTAACCTGTAGGATTATTTTGAATAGTTCTCTCGACCTATGTGTGAAAAAATTCATCGTTCGCATTTGATAAAAATATTATAAAGGTCTGTAGAATACACAGATTACGAGATATGCATCAAAACAATTTGCTGATGCATATCGTTCGCACCTGCAGCGGTACTACCCGCCGCTACCTGCCGAGGTAGTATCACCGCGTCTGAGAGGCCCTCTCCCCGCCTTTAAAGGATATAATGTGTCAATGTTATTAATTATTTAATTGTTATAAACTTCCTATAAAAAATAAACAATTTAAAA
>UXGC01001776.1:0-17272 GCA_900480045.1 Eurytoma adleriae | reverse complement strand
TTCAGATTTTGAAAGAGCGGGAAATTTTACGTTCAGATATGTACCCATGTTATGGGTCAAGGTCATCCATATGGGTCAAAATCTCCGCCAAAAATCCTAAAATTAACATAGGCAATTCTAATCTACGTACAGTGTGAAAATTTAATACATTTAGCGCGTACGGTTTTCTCTGTTAATTCCAAATTTCCCCAAAAACTAAAAAGCCGCGTCAGTTAAACCCCCTTTAAATCACCCACTAGTAATTAAAAGCCTGAAGACATCCATCGAACAAACACCTATGAAATCATCAAATATTTCTCGCGGCCAGCAATTAGAACCAATTTCGCGTGTGCACAAGGTCAGCTCCCGCGGGAGCGAATTGAAAATTAAAGTCGCGCAATCGCCGCGCCGCTCGAGGCGGCCTCCGCCATCCGCTTGAATAATGAATAATGGAGCGCGCATCGACGGGTCGCCGCTTGGTGTACTTGCCTCGGCGAGACCAAATCCAATTTTGCGAAGGCTTCGGGAGCGGTGCCGTAGCCGGTGTCCTCCCGCGCGCACAGGTCATCCGCCGCCAGTACGGAGACAACGAGCTCCTTGCGGTCCGCTTCGTACCACAGCTGAATCTGCACTCGGCCCGACACCTGCCTCTCCTTGGCGAGTTGCTCCTGGAAAAGATGCCCGCGAGGGCGGCGATTAATTTTTCGTAGGGGCAAGCTGCCGGCCGTGCTGTAGGACGGACGTCACGACGCAAGAACGAACTTCGGCTTTCGCGGTTTCTTTAAAAGCAACGGCAGGCCGCGAAGGAAAGCTCTTCATTTAATTCATCTGGTTGTTAGCGTAATTAATCCGCGGCGTTCCAAATTTAAAATTAATTAAGGTAACTGTTTCTGTTCGTTGATTAAAACCGAGACAGAAAGTACTGGCTCATTATTTGTCTTTTATAATTAGAACTTTGCTTTTTCTTTACATAATGAATTATTTTTGAAAAATCTGTTTGAGTAGATTTTTCCATAAGTTTAAAAAGTAATTTGAATATCTAAACAAATTACCATTAAAATGTACACTAAAAATGGACATATAATTGCAAGAATGGAATTGTATTTTGTTCCAAAGGATTCGACAAAATTAAATAAGAGATTTCCTTTATGATTTTCCGGAATACAGAATGCATAATATTTTTTGTTCATGCTATAAGGCCCTTAGGAAAATATCCTGTAGGAAATCCTATAGGAACAAATATACTATAGCAAATCCTATATGAATCCTATAGGAACAAATATCCTATAGCAAATCCTGTAGGAATCCTATAGGAACAAATATCCTAAAGCAAATCCTTTAGGAATCCTATAGGAACAAATATCCTATAGCAAATCTTATAGGAAGCCTATATGAACAAATATCCTAAGCAAATCCTATAGAAATCCTTTAGGAATTCCTATAGGCTCCCTACAGGATTCAAGGTTTCCTATAACTTTCCTATAGGCGTCCTATAGGTAGCCTATAGGCAATCCTATAGGATACTTTCGTAAGGGAGTTGTTAATAAGCAAACTTAAAAGAATAATATGATAAATGAATTAAATATATTGAGCTTGAAAGTATCAGTATTACATAATTTCATGCAAAAAATGAATTCTGAGAAGTCAAGAGTTGCTTTAGTAATACAAAGTTCAGTCACTGTAATCATTCGAAACGGTCGACCAATTCGAGAATAATATCCACGCATATGAAAGTACTTCATAGTAAACGACTCATTTCATCTCCATGCAAGGGAATACTTTGGCAATCACTATAAAATCCATTACAGATTTTACAAAAAAAAAAAAAAAATTGTTAAATAAGGCATTCCGGTATAAGGCAATCGCAAGCATTTGTTCGTTCTTTCCTCGGACTTCCTTTGAAGAGATTGAAAAAAAAAGTGGAGATAAAATACCGAACACAACAAACAAGTTCGTTCGTGGCATGCAAGGCAATGAAAGCCGCGCAAAGCTCAAGCGTCTTAGTAAACCTCAAAGTGCGTACAGCCTCGGGATTCACGAGCGAAATGCGAAAACAGCCCCTTCACTTTCTTAGCCTTTTGTTCGACTGTAATCATGGGTCTTAACTTCGGGCTTCTCGCGAAGTAGGAAGAAAAGTTTCCGCGCAATTATGGTAATAATAAGGTAACAAAGTTAAGACTTCATTTTGATTGGCGTTTTTCGATTTCGCTCGGATGACTAATTGTAACGTGCAGTATCGCTAGAAAAAGTGAGTTTTCGAAATAACGAATAGAAGAAAGGAGAGTAGAGGCAGATGCCGGAAAAAATGGTATATTTTATGATGATGAAAGGTAGAGAGTTGAAAGTTGCCGACAACCCGATCGATGATTGGTTAATTTTTGCACACGCATTTTTATTTACTTTCCGTCACCAACATTTGTACCTTTCGCTGATAAGACGTCAGAGTACATTAAACATATTTTATTTTCAATTAATTTTATCCTTTACGATGCCTAAAAATATAATTATATGCCATACTCATGCCAAATTCATTTTATTTGATTTTTTCTGATTATTCTCTCATTGTCAAATGTAAGATCGAATGTTAAAAAGAAAAGAGCAGTCGTCAGAATACTGTGGTCTGAACAGAAGATTGTGTCAGCAAAAGTGTGACAAAGGCGAAGCTTTACAAAAAAATCACACGGTTGCTTTATCCTTTTCAAGGGTAGGCAACGCAGCAGCTGTTTCCCTGAAAGATTAATGCGTAGTTACAAACGATTAGTGCAGAATCCAGCATCCATGAAAAAACTTGATACTCCAATTTTTCCTTGTGTCACAATTTACTTTAACGCGAAAATAGAACGATTATATAATAAAATACAACTATACAAAAAAATTAAAATAGTTTTGGCATAAGTAAAGCATGTACATCGAATTGGCGAAATTCTAGTAATTTAAGGTCCTTGTGCGGCTACAGCAAGTATAAATCGCCAGTACTCTTCAGTATATGCGCTCTACCTAACATCCTAGCAAACAGTATACTGCTAACTTCGCCTAACAAGTTTTGTTCCCTTCCGCGAAGTTGGAATTAACGACTACTCAAGTCAAAAACACATTGCGCACTTGCCGTTGGAGTTTATGATAAAATGTAGGTTGTGTATCTATAGAAATTGAATTGCATTCAGATTACATATCCAGAACTCTAAAGAAATTTAATTAAAAACTTAGTACTTTTACATTAAGATGCGTATTCTGACGTAAGAATTGGTAAGAACTCTTAGTTATTAATATTTTGTACCAATTTTATTGAACAAATAATTCGGATTCATCGAAATCTTGCAATTCGTTTTCTTTTAATATTTTGCCTTCTGAAGAATGATAATCTTTTACCTGTGCTATTCAATACTTCCAGTGCGTCCTTTGTATATTCGTTAATTCTCTCTCATTTGAAACCCGTTTTTTTTTTAACATCTTTAGTAAAATGTGATAATTTATAAAATTTTAATAAATTATTTTTTTTTAACCCTTGAAGAGGTGCAGGTCTAATGTTACGTCTTCATGCACTGCAATTCATTCTTAAGGATTTTTTCGAAGAATAATTATTTTATTATAATAAACAAAATTTAGTATAATTTAAACCGAGCCGTATACGTTGATAATGTCAATAAATTATAATTAACGTTTACCGTTTCAATAGCTTCAATCTTGCAGCGATTTGCTTTGCGCACATCATAAATAATTCTTCAATCTGTATTGGTATACGGTAATAAAGTTTACAGTAAATTGACCAAACATTTACGCATTACTCTTCCTATGAATTAGTTTAACCAATAAATAATACAGGGTGTTCGAAATGTTCCGGACCCCTTCCTTATAACAAAAAGTAAGAATTTTGGTCAAAAATGTTGAATACAAAAGTTGCTCGGTGTTGAAAGTTGAACTAAACCTTAGACTTGTCATTGATTATCATTTTCAAGGTTATTCGAAGGTCATCCTCAGTTTTTTAGATAGGGACCCCTATTTTTTATTTCGGATTCTGAAAGAGCACAAAATTTTACATCTGGATATTCATCCACGTTATGGCTCAAAATGACCTTCAAATAACTTTGAAAATGTCAATCAATGACAAGTCCAAGTTCACCATTTAGTAATATTACTTTTTGTTGTAAGGGGGGGGGGGATCCGGAACATTTCGAACACCCCATATATGTATATTTTTAATATATCCATCACCTCACTGCTACAAATAAGTCAATACCTGCAAACCGAGCCACTTCCTATTGGACCATTCCTATTCTTATTAGCATTGTCGTAATTCACCCCACCTCTTTATCAGCTTCATTAGTAATCAGCGTGCCGGGGAGGTCTAAATTTACGAAAGCTAATACCGCAGGTTTCACCAGGGAAAATCAGCGTGAAAGAGAGCGGAATGCCACATCGTATATACACCGAGCCATTGGGCACATCTGTACGGTGTGTACGACAAAGGAGCGCGCCCGGGGAAAAAAGGCTCGGCAGGAAAAATTTCCCGGGGCTCGTGTCGCGCTTTTGCCCCACGAGCGAAAGCGGAAGAGAGAAAAAGAGAAAAAAAACGAAGCGAAAGCGTAATTAGCCGTGGAGGGTGGGGGGATGGGGAAAAGTTTTGTTGGCTCCGTCGGACCAAGGCCTTTTGCGGCCAGAGCTGCGGAAGGGCATTAGCGAGTCGCCGCGTCGAGAAATCAGCGGCGGAATTTATTGAACGGCGGTCTTTTTTCTGACTTGCGAACTACCCGAGTGTTTCTATTTGAATTTACTTCGCAATTGCCTCGCTCGTATTGGCCTTTATCGCTTGATCGAGTGACTAATTAATCAAATACCGAAGCTGTTGAAGTAATCGAAAATAAAGAGAATGAACGTAAGAAGATTGATGCGATATGTTGTGTTTTTTTTTTAATGTAAACTGATTGATTGATTGATTGAATTGCTATGAAAAGTCACATGTCGGAGTTAACGTTTGCTTTTACTACTGAAATCAAGCAAATGCTTTCTTTTCTTACTTTAGTCCCAGAAACGTTGCAAATATTAAATCTTTCTGATAATTTGTACACTGTTAATGTATAAAAATAATAAAAAACTTAAGTGTCTTGAAAATTAAATAATGCAGAGTTATCTCTTTTCTACTCCGTGAAGAAAAGTAAAAAATAACATAATTAGTAAATTATATGCTGATAAGACGGTGTCACACCTATTTTTGACTGAATTCCATCTAATCATTGATATAGTTTTTGTTATCAAAATACTGATTTTTTAAATGAATATAAAGTAGCTGAGATTGTCAATGAATTTTTTTCTCACTACTGAGTTTTACTAAAATAGTCTTTTCAAGTAGAGTAAAAATTTGAAAAGTTATGCAAGAAACAAGTGCTAACTAAATAAATCATCTTTTGAATTCAAAAGTATTGATGCAAACAAGTCCAACATCCTCCAATTAAACTCCAAATAAACAGAAAAGCGAATCTCCATGAAAAAAAGATAAACGCGAAATAAATGAGAGAACGCGGAAGAGCCACCCACTCGAATTAGCATTCGCGTCGCTCAAAGGCTAATCTCCATCGGCGAGAAAAAAAAATCAGTCGAGCGCCGACGCATCGGCCGAAAGATGCTCCAATATCCGGCGCAGAATCGCGCGGACGCGGCGCCCCGAGTCTCCGGCAAGGCTGCGCGTGAAATCCCCCCGGCGGCGCGGGGTCGTGGGTCAAGGCTGTCTCATCGCGTGCGCGCGCACGTCCCTTTAAACTCGCTTAAAGTCGTCACTCGACTGCGCTTCCGACCCCGCCGTCGAGGAAGCGGGATGAGTCCGCGGGGTATTCTTTGCGTAAAAAGGATTTCAGGGGCGAGCTTCCGGCCCAGCGGAATCGGAGGAGGAGCTTGGCATTTAATAAAGGCAGAATTTAAGGTTTTCTTCAAAATTATTTGACGACTCCATCTTGCGCCAGGAATGATTGATGTCTTTAATCTTATCGAATTTAGTGCACGAGCTCACGCGTACATCAAGAGTTTGATCATTAAATTTTTAAGAACTCGCTAATAATTAATAGTAAAACCGAAGTAATTATTTTTAATTCTGCATAATTTAAAATTTGAATGCGTAAGTTCATTTTGAAGTGCACATTTTCATTACAACCGAAAATTATAACGTAATGCACATCAAACATTAATAAATTGCCACTTGTCCTTCTAAATATTATCTCAAGGCAATCGAAACTATGAAGATCGGTGGGAAATTAGCTTCCCTCAAGAAACACAGAAGCGTCGTTCGAGGAGTTGAAGATTCACGAGGAAAATTCTCCAAGTTGCGATTAATCCCTTTCGAGTAAGTTCGCTCGCTACATACGGGAGTTAAAACGATGACAAAAGTACGAAGCGGCAGGAAGCTCGGAAACTTCAAGGTCGACGACACTTGCTCCTTCCCGAGATTCTGCGGTAAACCGGAATGATCACGGTTGATTAAAGTTTCGCTTGCTTTCTCGAGGAAAGTGCCGTATCAAGGCAGACTCAATTTTCACGCGAATCATATAATTTCAAAATCTTATTTCCACTTATTTGCTGCGACTCCTATTTTGTCATCGACAGTAGAATGAAATATACGAATTTGACTCACAGAATTTGTTTTAATGTGATTATAAATTAACCTTTTACTGGTATTCTTTTCTCTGGAAAAAAATTTATTTTTTCTTATAAACTCATTACGAAAACCTAGGTTGCACCCAGGTTCTAACTCCTTCATTTCTATCATTTTTATCATTTCTATCATATAATTATTTTTAAACTCATAATTCCGGAATAGAAACATACAAAAAGTTTAATTATATGGGCATATACGATCCACGTTTTAAAACCTAAGGTTCAATAAAATGTATCTTTAGAAATTGAATTTAATTAATTTTGGATACTTTATGCACAGCTTAAGATTTTTCATTTTCCTAAATTATTGTACGTTTTCATCCTTATCGTGGTTTATAACAACTTTTGGTTTTAATTTGTTTACTGGAGGAACAGCAAACTCACGAAAAAAAACACGATCATTTCGAGCTCTCACGTGCTCATCCGACTATTGTCTAACTCTCCGGCCTGATTCCCGACGTTTCTCAACTCGACGTTTCTCAACTATTCGGTCTCGCTCATTTTCCTCCTGCTGCTCCGAAACCCTCGCATTGTCTCTCGTTTTCCCTTTCAATATCTCCAGCGCGCTTCCCCGACTCCGGGGAGACAAAACTTGGCACTTGTCCTCGACGGCGACGTTAATTTTCGTCGACTGCGCCATCGCGCCGCGCTGTTTGCGCCGCCGTCGAGAAATTGGAGATCCCAGCCTACGCTGCGTGTATTATGAATTATGCAGCAGACACCCTTACGAGATATTGGTCTCCTGCGATATCTTCTTCAACTTCCTCTTCTGCTCTTTTTTCCCGAGCTTCGCTGTCGCATCGGTGTGGTTTCATTAATCGTCACTTTATGTCCTGTCACCTTTTCTCTCGAACATTCATGTTGGATTTCAGTTTTAGATTGAGATTAGTGGTGATTTTTCATATACACTTTGTGTTGTGTGATTACAGTATTAATGAAAATATGATATGACTTAAAATTTATATTCTATTTTATGTTACTGCCGCTAGACGGCGCATGCAAAGTTTACCATAACCTGCTGCATAAATTGCTTTCTAATACTATCTAGTGTACTCAATATATCATGTTTTCTTGCTTTAAGTATTTGAAAAACATGAATGTTTAAGATAAGGAAATTAATACAAAAGAAACTACATTTAAATAACTATTTTTACTTTGATAAGAAGTTAAACGATTTTTATAAAACTAGTTAATTCTAAAATAGACGTGAATATGCAATATTTATTTTTGCCCTTCTATAATAGAAGATTTATAAATTTGAAACTGAAATCCAAATTTGGAATGTATGCTTCACTCGGTGCTGTTCAAAATTCTACCTCAGTCTCTCAAATTGAACTATTTAATGATATATAAACATACATAGTGGCGGTCATGAAAGCAGCCGAAAACCAGATACGCTTGAATGTCACGTATACGCACAAGTTCATCTCGCATCGAATTTTCTCTTGAAGCGATACATCATGTATCCTCGCATACAGCATAGCGTAGCCGCGTGGCGCCGCATAAAACTTTTATCAGTTGGTAATTCGGCCAATGAAAATTTAGTGCGACCGTAAAGAAAACCCAGAAATTTTTCTCCCGAAGTTATGACCCGCGCGCCTGCAGTGTATGCGTGTGCGTCTACGCCTCCCCACGGTCCCCTTCGTTTTACAAGGAAAACTCCGAGAGGAAAAAAAAGTCGGGCGAAACCTTCAGGGAGGGGGAGAGCCCGTTGGTTCGATTCGCCCCATACCCGCTCGCAACTCTCTTTTCGCAGCCAGGCACATGCTCGCGAAAGCAAATAGAGAGGAAAGTAGTAATAATGATGTGTACAGATATTGGTGTCGCATAGCACGGACAGTTTACACACGAGAGGCTGCACTGTGGTGAGTTTTGTCGTGTTGCCTGTGTTTTTTTTTTATGCGCAACAAAAAATCCAAAAGTTTCAACTAAAAAAGGGTTCTAGGTTGCAGGTTAGTACGTCCGTCGCTGATGCATATGTTCGTTATATACCAAGGAAATTTATTAAAATGAAAAATTTGACGAAGTATGTGCAATTCATTAAATTTGAAGTCTACAAGATTTTATAATAGTAAATATGGTTTATTGATCATTTTAGAAAAATGAATGTGAACGGTTAAGTCAAATGCAGCAACAATCTGTAATATTCAGATTCCAACAAGTCGTTACCGTTTTATCGATTACAGAATTAATAAGCAGTCAGTTACAGACGCAGCTTTGCCTTATTCATTCGAGCTCATTGCTATTTATGCATGTGTATAAGAGTAGCAAAATAAAGGAGGCTCTTATTGTAGTCTACAGTTAATGCACGACGTTCTCAAGCGTCTGTGCTACCTTCTATTGTGGCAGTTTTAGAAATTTTGAGGACAAAGTGAATTAAATGAAACAATACTAGAATTGTACGCTACTTTTACTGATTTTGTAAAGTCAAGTTACGTGACTACTTAGTACGCGTTTACGAATGATGGATTGAACATTTCCTACAGTATAATGGTAAATCGAAAAGAGCTGGTGTTAAAAAATTGAAAATTCTATAAAACTCGTGCTTTGACTGTAAACATTCAAACTAATCGTCACACGCCTCTAAAATAAATGAAAGGGGTAGAAAGTAGAGAAAGTAAGATATATAGATATATATGAACTAATATATTCGTGCCAGTTGGGAGTGAGTATCAATAGCGTGAGGGTCAAGGCCAGTAATTTTTTTTCCACATGACAACTTACATTTGTATTCTCTCTTTCGTCAATCGTCGGCACATTTTGGGTCTTACTCGCTTTTTTCTATTCAGGGCACACAGAGACACTTTGCAGAGAAACGCCATAAAGGAGCGACAAGAATACGAGATAAATAAAAGGTGTTTCCATACAAGAAACATTAAAGAAAATAAAATAAACGAATCGACAGTATCTCCTTTTTTCTTTCTTCTGTAATGCGGGAGTCATAATGATGCACGAAAAGTATAATCAATGAAAAATAAATAAAAGTATCAACAGATATAGGTGGTTGTATGTAACGTTACCAAATCAAACCATAAAACATCTTTTAACACCTTTTACGTTTAACAAAAAGAATAGAACGACGAAATAAAACACCATATTTGTTTAAAAGATTTTTTTTTTAACAACTAAAGTAATGTAGTAAAGAAACAAGAATGTGGGCGGGGTCAGGGTCAGGACGATGAATAGTGATACGAAGAGCGAAAGAAGATAGGGAAAGAGAAGAACTAGAAAAAGAAGAGAAAAATGTTTTGCATGATGCAACAAGTACAAAGTTGTTTACGCGACAAGTTTGTTAAATTACCTCAAAAAGGGCAATCATCATATTCTTAAATCAGTGCAAATGTTATTGGTATTATATTTCTTTCAAACAAGTTTCTTTTCTTTATTATGAATTCTCTGACAAAGCAATTCCCATTCAATTGCCTAACTTATTTACATTATTATGTTTTTCTCTTCTTTTCTATTAATTTAAATACTTCAAGAAAGATTTTGTTGTTCTCTTCCATTTATTCCCAGTTTACAATTATCAAGTTTTTTATTTTATTATATTTCATTGTTACACTTGTGTAATTGTACGTTTGCTCGTCCGTGTGGATCATAATGTACGTGTACTCATTCACTTTAATGTGTTAACGACATGTTTGGCGTCGCGAGGGAAATTATTGTTTTCCTTTTTCTCTTGAATAGATAATACTAACGCTGACTGGTAGGTTCGTCATCGCATTTGGAGTATGCATATTTCTTGTCAAAAAGAAAATGATACGTAAGATCAAGATTTCTGTGGCCTATCACAAAACTCACTTTACGGCCGGATTACTATATATAAATTCTATTACCGATTTAACGACTACTGGCTAATTAATGTGTATAAGTATACAATTTCTTCTTTCCTTTAATTCTGTTAAATACGCACAAAGAATGACAGCTGATATAGTGATTTGTTTTAATATGGGATATATTTCAGAATGAAATCGATGAAAGAGATTCTTTTGTACGTTTATATAATTAATAATTCTCACTATTACACTGTTAATTTTAGATAATTATTGTATCAGTCACAACTTTTCCAGATATGTGTTAGTCACGTATACACTTAAATATAATTTTTTAAAAAAATAAACTAGACATTTAAACATTTTAAATGAAATGTACATTGACACACATTTGTTACAATGTCCAGCATTATATTAGTATCATTCTGCCTCGAGATAAATATTATATGTCAACAAATAGATATTTTTATAGCAATATTTATATAAAATAAATATAATATGCATTTTTTTCTTCGGTCCATATAATTTATTAATACTATTCAATTAAACCTTAGAATTAAGGTTAAAATTTAGAATACACGTTTTAACTCTTGCCTAGATTTCAAGCTACGATATCTCCACAAAAATTCTGCAATATTAAATAAATATAGTACTTTATTTTTCTAATAAGTTATATGTAATATACTTCGAGAGGAAAATTTGGAATTTTTTCCATCGATTTCTCTAAATTCATTTTATTTGTAATGAAAAGTTGAATCAATAATTCCAAAAGTTTTTGTAACTCGTCCCAACTGACACATTCAAAATATTAATAAAAAAAGAATAAATCTATTTTAGACTTTTGTGATTTAAGCGCAAAAAAGTTTAAAAAAATCTAATTAAAAAAATTGTTCACAGTTTTATTATGAATACTTGTTGAACGAGTTGTTTCATAATTTATTATTATTAGTTCTATTTCTGTTACTATTGTTTGTCTCCACTATTCAATTTTTTAAATTTGTAGGTTATTTTTTACATTTTTAGAATTTTTTTGAAAAATCTCTAAATATTATCAGTTTTTATTACCGACTGAGCAACATCAAGAAGGACTGCATGTTAAACATCAAAATACGAACGAATAATTTTATTATTTTTACAAGTCTTGAAATTGGTATTTCCGTCTAAACTTCATACTAAGATGCAAATGTGACTAAATAAAATCTTTAGTTGATTCTTTTAATATTTACATTCTGTTATAAGTCAATTTCCTTCGTTGTATTTGAGTATTCATTTTGTTACATTTAAATTTCCTCTAAGATAATAATCAGTGCATATTTCGAAAAGATTTTTTACTATTTTAATCCCAGTCAGTAATAAACAACTCATGAATTTTTTTCCGGGCCAAATCTCATTAAATTGCATATAGCTCAAAAGAAATTTTCTTATATTTAGTACATTTTGATTGAAAATTTGTTTTTAGCAAAGATTATCTCCTCAAAGCTCGTTGATGATAATTAAGACTAACGCCAGCGGATAAGAAAATTCTTTTCACGCGCGGCTCCTCACTACAAAATTGATTGTACGAAAGCTCTTTATATCTTTAGATTTTTCGTCGCCGCCTCTCAGTGCGATGATGCAATATTTAACAAATTCTCTTTACATTAAAGCAATATCTTTTTCACAATTAAAGTTATTACGGTGTATTTACTTACTGAGTTGATATGTATAATTTTCTAAAGTAAATAAAGAATTTAAGGAATCTTTTTGCTGTTTTAGATTATTGCAGAAAAATAAGGAAAACAAAAATAATTTACTTCGTGTAGTAAATATTTCACATTACCTAAAATACGTTACTTTAACTAATTACATTTACATAAAATATTCTGTTACCCCTTCTTTTATGAAAGATGAAAAGATCAAAAAGAAGATTAGGTTTTGTAATTTATATTAAAATTTCAAAATTTCAGTGATTCTGTTTTTCAATAGAGATCACTTTTTCAATCTATTGAGACAAAAGCGCGTAGCTGAGTTAAAGAAATAGTCAAGGAATTAAAAAGATCAAAAACGTCAAGCTTCTAAGCTAATACGAACTAATCACTGCCAGCGTGTGAATAAATCGTGGTTAGATCAATCAATCGGCTCTAATGTACAAGATATGCTCATATAAATATTTATCTCTTGAAGTAACGTGAAAAATAAGAAAAGGTGCGTGACTGAAAAAGTGCGATTTATTAACAAGAGAAAAAAAAATAAGCAAGGCTCTAACTAGAAATTCGTGATAAAAAAGCACGCTGTATAAGAAATGAGGTAACGGAGGTTGTCTTCTTTTTTTTTTATACAGGTTTCTTAGCGAACTCAACGGCACGTGATCCCTTCATTTTCGCGCAACGTACAGTCGAACGGAAGGCGAAAGAACAAAATGAGACGGGACGAACACAAAAAGCATCTTAGCGCTGATCCTAAGTAGGTAAACGTCAATTCTGCTCAGACACACTCCGCCGTAATAATATGTATATAGCACTCGAAACATAGTGTCGACGTCACACTCGTCATCATACATTCAGCAGACAATGTAAAGGGAAGCTACGATGATTTTTTATAATTTTTCCATCTTATTTTTTTTATTGATTTTTTTTTCTTTTTCTACTCTTTTTATCTGAATGCCCGTTACGATTATGCTTTACTTTTATACACATGATTAACAATCAATAATTTCTCTATATTGTTTATCCATATGCACGTTTATATATCTAAGTGAAGATACGCATGTTAGTCTTTAGGAAAAAGAGGATCTATTAGTCTTTGAGAGGAAGGATGATAATATCCACGCGTTAAGCTCGCGAATTTTTAAAAAGATGCACGAGCAATTTGTCACGTTTTTTTTTATTTACATTATAAGAGTTCAGTCGTTCAATTTTGGGATTATCGTAACGCCTTTATCCTATTTTAATACTCCACATTCTCTTCTTTTATTTCTGTCAATTCTTTCTGCCTTTACGTTATCTAATTATGTATTTTTTCTGTGGACTTCATTTATAATCAAATAATTACTATCCCAAATAGACAAGCTGATATATTTTTCAAGACAAATTAGAAAAGTATTCTATAGAAATGATTTACTAGCAAAAAATAAATCGAAGATTATTAATTTCGAGTTAGCCATGGTTTACTGGGAAGCAAATTCTCTCTAAAAATATAACGCGCACGCGAAGGCGGAAAAATAAAATGCGTGGAAAAAAGAGGGTATAAGGTCCTTTGCACTGGAGCCGGCACACGTGCGCGTCTTGCAAACACGATTAAGAACGCTTGTGACATTGCTGTGTGAGTACGTTTTTACGACGATGATCAACGACAATTTAAGAAGACTCCCGTGTGTTAGAGAGGTACGATTACGAATATTCATATTACAGCGGTTATTATGCCTTAGTCATTATGAATTAGAGGGAGAGATAATTTGTTCTCGTTCGTTTCTTCCTGGAATTTCTTGCGGATTCACGTTAAAAATGGTTGGAGAGAATAAAAAAAAATCTGTTGAAAACTTTTATCGAAGTACATTGGTGTTTGTCATTTGCCTCCATATCCTTCAAAATGCAAGTACAAATTTTATAAAAAGTATTTATTGGTATAATTCCCCATCTATAGTCAACGGTGAATAAAAACGAATGTAAATGCATTAAAAATTGCAAAATGAATGGAAGAAACGATTGGCAAATATTACTTGCAGCTTTATTTACATTGAGCAGTTGCCAACAGATTTTTTCCCTCGAGCACCTTCATTCTTATCAATCCATAACACACAACACGTCAATATTATTCTAACGCAGCGAAGTACATAAAAATGCGCGTCTTTTAGAAAAGGCTATGATTGTATGCGCTCAATTCACCACCTATTATGTTTTTTGTTTCATTTTTTTTTTGCTGATTTTGTCTCGGTATATAATAATATTCGCGTGTGCGTGTGTCCATGAATAAATAGTGTACTGCGTAATGCGTGTGCTGTCGACGTTTTCTCATGTATCACAAGTGACTGAACGAGATGTAGAAAGAGAGAAAGATAGAAAGAGAGAGAGAGAGAGATTGAGAGAGAGAGAGAGAGGAGCTTGGAAGAGAAAGAAAAAGAGAAACAGAAGAAGCAATGTGTAGAAGAACGAATTTTTTTTCTGTCAAGACGAAAGAAATAAAAGGAGACAGTAGTAGAGTAGAATAGGTCACGTGTAGACTCAATTTTAGCAACTCGTTATACCGGCGTCTTTGGCAGTTTCCTGCGCGTCGGCGACGATGGCGCTTTGTTCGATTCCGATTCTGCAAACAGACAAGACATACGTGGCAAACCATGGAATGCGCAACATTTTTTATTCATTCATTTAAACTCGTTTTGAGTCAATTCAGTAGTGTGGCCAATTAATATTTCCATGTTTCAAACTGTGAAACAAAGAAAAGTAATTTTCATCTTCAAAAAATTTATTACTTTCCTGTACTAAATACGATTTTTCTCATATACCGGGCTTTACTAGTTATTCCGTTCGTAAAGCTTTCAAAGTAATAAATATTTTGAGTAAAGCAAACCTGCCCGATTTTTTTAGAGGGAGATTTGCAAACTAATTCCTTTTTTTAAATTTCAAATGAAGGGAAACGATACTGGAAAGTTTTCTCTACAGTTTATTTCAACTGATGTAAAACGGTTTACCAAATCTAAAAATAAAATTATCCTATAAAACAAAATATCATCGAAAAAACTGTTGAATTACGAAAAAGGAAATCAAAGTTGAAACAAAGTAAATTATGCTCTGTAAAAATAGATAAAACAAAGAACGCTAGAATTAAATTTTCAAAAAGATCCTTTCAGATCTAAAAAAAACTTCCAATGGTGTAAAAAAGAAACAAGACTATCTAAAGCAAAACATAAAAACAGAAAGAAAAACCAAGGCACCGAGAGCTACAAAACGAGAAAAGAGAAAGTCCGCTTATGTACAGTGTAGTACGCTGCGCAAATCCTAATTCTCGGGTGGAAAACTCCTCTAGCAATTAACGTTTTAGTCCGAGCTTTCCGTGTGCGCCTCGGGCTGGTCCGAGGATTTCTGTAATCTGGTAGCAGCGCCCGCCGGGGCAAATTATATTTGACCCGGGAGTTGGCGCCGCGCGACACCGAGAGAAAGAGAGAGTAAGAGATATTGTGGGGGGTTAGTGTCCTGGTGGGGTTGGTGGGTGTCAGAGGTGGGAGGGAGTACTGAATTAAATTGCACAAAATTATGGACGATGCAAATGTACTCACCGAGCTGGCCGAGTCCGAGGTTGCCCGGCGTTTTCTCGGGCGCCGGAGCCATGCCTGGCTCGTCCAAGGGGTCTCCGCTCCTGTCAACCCGAGCAGAGACAAAAGTTTAGTGCAGTCAACCCATGGCTTTTGTTGTACTTTCAGTCGCAGTTTACTTTTACCTAGCGGAATTTTATTTGCATGGGTACTTACTGGAATAGGCTTAGTGACCTATATTTTACTTATTTTTTATTGGTTTGGATTTCTTTTAAATTTACATTGGCGAAAAGAAATTCAGAAATATATATAAAGGGCAACATTTCTATACAATAGAGATATTTGCGATTACATTTCCTATTACATCCACTTGTCGGCTTAAATTTGATTTTGAAGAATGAAACTAAAAAAGGGTAACCTACCGACATCACAATTCTGCTGTATTTATGTTTGAATACAAATATGTTCCTTTAAATGCAATCTAGTGGTAAGTTTTCTGTTCCTTCTTTGATGAAAAAAAAAATTAGTATGTGCTAATGTATGAGAACTAACAGGACTCAAAATGCACAAAAGTATTTTTCATAATTTATATGAAAAATATATACCATAAGATTAGTATATTCATTATATGATTATTTTTTATAATTTGTAGTCCGTGATTAATTCATAATCGAAATTGCGCTTGTGAAGAGAAGGCATCATTAATAAAGAAAATAATTTTTTTGAACTTACATATCTGTTGCGTGTTCGACGACAAGCTCAGCGACGTCGTTGCTTCGGTCGATAATGTGCGCGACCTCCTCGAACGTGCGGTCAATCAGCGAGACACCGCCCCACTCGAGAACCTAATACACAATTAACACCCAATTAGAATTTATTCTAACAAAATTTTTTAATTTACCGTATAATTAAATATTAAATATTAAAAGTTTAATGGTAGGTATATTTTAAAAAATATAAGTAGTAAATTATTGTAAATCCAAGTTATATTTTCGATAAGTTATGAAAAAATAATTACTGAAATAAAAACATGCGTTTTCCAGCAAGCGCAAAAATGAAAATACTTGAACTAATGTTTGTATCCTTAACCCAATTTAATAGTTTGTCTTTCGATTAGTTTAATTATGTTGGAGCAGCAAGAAAATTGCCTCAACTTTTAAGAACAATGAAGAGTATGTTCCGAGGTTGAATTTTGAAGTAACCGCGAGAACACTCGGTTAAGAAAGTTGAAAGATTCTGCATTCACGTTAAACAACTAGTAAGCAATAAATAAATGTTCGTATTAGAGAACTGTAAATATTATTCTTATGTAATTACTCTGAAAAATGAAAATAAATATAGATGAACTCGCAGTTATCGTAATTAATACTTTATTATACAGGGTGTTCGAAATGCTCCGGACCCCCCCCCCCCATAACAAAAAGTAAGAATTTTGGAAAAAAATGTTACATACAAAAGTTGCTCGGTTTTGAAGGTTGAACGAAATGGTGACCTTGGACTTGTCATTGATTATCATTTTCAAGGTTATTTGAAGATCATCTTCAGTTTTTTAAATAGGGACCCCTATTTTTTTTTATTTCGGATTCTGAAAGAGCACAAAATTTTACATCTGGATATGCATCCACGTTATGGCTCAAAATGACCTTCAAAT
>UXGC01001775.1:0-17282 GCA_900480045.1 Eurytoma adleriae | reverse complement strand
GGGGATCCACGAAATGTGTTTTTTTTTCGTGGGGAACTCGTGAAATATGCTTTTCTTCGTGGGAAACCTGAAATGTGTTTTTCTTCGCCGGTAAATTGAAATGTGCTTTTCTTCGTTAGGATCGACGACTGCAACTAAATATTATAGAAACACACAAGTTTATAAAGTATTATTATAGAAAATAGATTTTAATTTTAGATGTAAGCTCTCTATACTAGACCTACGTACAAGACCCTGTTTCACCTCTTTTGGATTTAGTTTCATTGTTATGTAAGCATTGCGTAATCTGATTAAATAAGCAAGTACTCGACTGTACAATGATTAGTTATATAATCTTTCATAATTCAGTAATGTGACATGTAAACGAAATTGTATTTTTGAAAAATTGTATTATTCTTTTAAAATCGTAGGATAAAATGAAATTATAAATAATTCTGTAATTAAAGTGAATTTAATTACTAATGAAAATAATTTTTATTTAAATTTTGAGTAAAAAATAACAAATTTTAAGTGCGAGAAAAATAGTTCACAGAATGTGCCAGAAGCGTTAAACGTGCAACTATTATTACACAAAAATATACTGCGAAATTGATAAAAATTAACAATGTATTGCGTTCGCGCAAACAGTAAATTAAAAAAGTATGACGCGCGCGCGCGCGCGTGTGTGTCAATCTATTGGCATCGATTTTTTTCATAGCAGTGTTTAATGTTTCAATAGGACCACCACGAAAATGCAATTAAATTGTATCGGATGTATTTTTTTCATTCGCCGAATTTTCTAGAACCGAATGTCTAACGCCCTTGCAAAAATATTGTACAAGGAAAAAAATAAGTACATTACGTCGAGTAATTGTTTTGATAAGAGTAATTAATAGGTCGCTGGAGTATATAAGTAGCAATAACGTACTGCTAAAGTAGTCTAATTCGAAAACTTGAAGTTAAAATGTTTACCAAAGGATTAACTCTTGCTTTGTTAGTTGTAGCTGTGATGGCCAGTAGTAAGTAATATTTTGTTAAGCTTTTTCTTACAAATCTATATATCGAATAAATTTTAATTTTTGTATGAATCGTCATAAGTTTATGTTATTTGTAAAATTCTTGTTTGATTTAATATGCTGTTACTCGACATTAATTAGAAATTACTTTTTCACAAACAAATAACATAAACAAATTTTGATCAATTTTTTTTATCCTTTAATTATTTTCTTCAAATGTTAGGACATAAAATTGACAACTACACATCGTTGCTCCTAAAGAAGAAAAGCACATTTAAGAAAAGACCAATCTTAATTTTTCATATTTTAAGCTCTAGAGAAAAGTGAACGCTTTCAGAACCTGGATAATTTGAGGTATCATTCGTATAATACCCTAAGTTTATCAGGTTTTACAAGAGTTTACTTTTCTCTAGTGCTTCAAAACAGGCAAATTAAAAAGATCTTTTTTGAAATGGGCTTTTCTTCATTAGAAACGGCGATGTATACTACATCCAGCACATATAGAGAGAAAAAAAATGCTGAATTATTTTAAAACTCCAATAAGTAAATAGCAAAGAATAAATTTAAATTTACTCCAACATAACAATGTTTTTAATTGCTTTTATTTTTATTTTAGTGATTAGCGATGTTTCTGCTGTTTCAAATGATGGATATTTTGGGGGATGGAAAGCTGCTAATAAAGCTAAGAAAGGTTAATCTGAATTCCTTACTCCCTATAAATCTTTGTTCAACTTTTAATAAATCTTGGTTGACAATGTAATTGTTTTTGTTCAATTTTATGATCTTTGCCTTATTCAATATCATATTAATCTCTCTCTAGTGAAATTCTCTAGAACCTAGGTTGAACCTAGGTAATTATTGCATAAAGTATTATAAATGCAGTATTAGATGTATTTTTTTAAAGTTTTTACTACTAGGTTAAAATTAAAAAGAAATTAACTATTTATCTTAGTAAGAATATTATAATCGCATTACAGTAGAACCTTAGGTTCAGGGTTGCCAATTCGCGATCTTTTCTTTTTCGTTCTCACTAAACGTGACGTTATTTACTAGAGAGCATAAGAGATGAAAAATCACCACCTGGTCATCCTGCTTGGGGGAGTGAAATTCTGTTAGTTAAGACATGTACTTTAGAGTTAATCAAATTGTGTGTTTAGGGTAAACAATTTTTCCTTTAAGCTTAAAAAGTAAAAAACCATCCAAAATATCTTAACAAGTAAAACTTATTGATAAATATTTCAAACGTCGATCCAAAGAGGTTACAGGATACGTAAAACCTCTCGCTCCATTATTCATTGCGTTTGTACGTCCACGCAACGGCGGCGAGGAAATTTTATAAAATTCAAAGTCTTCCTCGTTCCTGCAGACAAGCATTTTTCACGCAAACACGAGAGACGTCGAGTGGTGTAGCCCGGAAAGGGGAGGACCGGCGGGTGCGGCAGTATTAATATTAATAAGTCGACGCGTCCTTGCGGATGCATATCGCCCGGTGCATTACGCGCCGCGCTGCGCATCTCCCGCCGATTTCGCTTATCTTCCCGATCGGTCTTCCTTTCAGCCGACCTCGGGCTCTTTTCTCTCCTGCCTCTTTTTGCATTCCTCGCGAGGACTGACGACGGTTCGGGAAAAGCACGGGGACGCCAGACGAGTGGCCTACTCGACGAGTCTGGCTGATTGGGCGAAGTGCTTGGGTCCGATAAGATGAAAGTGATTGGGAGCGAATTATTGCAATTTGAATTACGTGGATGAATTAGTGAAGGTTTTATTTAATTACTTCTGGATAGTCATGAATAAGTCGTATTTGTTTGTGGGCACTTACTCAAGGTTCTATGCAGAATATAACGTACAATTATTCAATATGTAAATATCTTATCAAGTAGAAATGTAAGTAATTTAGTGAAAAAATATACTTATTAATATATTTTTATTGTAAATTTGATTATTTCATGCATTTGTATTTAGCTGACAAGTTCAAAAGATTATAATTTTAGTTTATCAAATGTAATTAGTACTTGTAGGATTAAATCATCTTATACGAAAATCACTGCGCAGCTTTGTAAAATTAATTAAAGAATGTTTAATAGCACAGTCGTAGTCGATTAATAGCAGGGTCGCTGAAATCGAATCTAGAGGTAGTTAAAGCTACCACGTCAGGTTCAAGGTCATGTTAAGGTCAAATCGGTTATTTCTGGGTTTTCTTTAAAAACCTTGAGGTCCTGGAGAAAAATCTCTGAGTTATTGGATTATTCTAACCCAAGATTCGTGTTCAGCGACACAAAGACCATATAGATATGATGAGCTGATTTAGAGGTCACTCAGGTCATGAACCTTTTAGTGCCTGAACTATATACCAACAGCTTCTGATCTTCATGTAACCTTTAGGGGTAATGTTATAAAAAATTAAAGGACATATCTGTCCGTAAAACTTTTCGCTTTTATAGTATGTGAGATCAAAAATTGACTTTCAGTACAAATAACAAATTTGATCTTGGAATGACCTTCAACTTAGGTGATGGTTCCATCCACAGGATACTCTTTTCGTATTCGGCGAGCCAATAACATAACAATATCAAAAGTGAAGTTTCTGTTTTATTTTGTGTACCTGTGTAATTCTTTTCATGTGTATGATATCGTCAAATGAATAGGTCTGCCCATTCATCAGAACTTTAATGAGAAAATTTTAAATAGTGAAGGGATAATTTAATTGTATTTTACAAAAGCTACTGTCCATGACACGTCGTTATCTTAAAATGAAAAAAATTTTAAATTTAGGATAAAATTAAAAACAAATTTTAATTTTAATTTCAATTCGCAGCGCACAATAAGACATGAGCAAACACAATCCGCACGTATGTACTTAATCGTACCGCTGACAAGGATGCATACAAATTTCATAATATCCCCGCCCCGAGGAATGAAAAAAGCGCGAGGGGTCCCGCGCTATCAGCTAAACGATGAAGCTCGCTGTCAAGCCGCGTAATTAACGTAATTACGCAATCGCGACGGCGACGCTCGAGTGTCTCGCTAAAGAGCGCAAAAACGGGGCCGGCGCTGAGCGGCTCTGGCGGGGGAGGGGAGGGGGTTGTAAGCGCGCGCACGAGGTCGGAACGACAACAACGCGTAGTATCCAGTGCGCGCGTGGAAAACCGCAACATAGAGAGCAAAAAAAAAAGGCGAGGAGGCATGGAAGGAAGAGCGAGCGAGAGGAGGGCACGAGCGAAACGGAAAAACGGAGCAGGAGTCGCTGGCGAGCGAGGGAGACGGCGCGAGCGAGAGGAGAGGGGAGGGGGGGAGGAAGATAAGAAACAATGAGCTCGGAGTTATCTGTAATGGAATAAGTTGGCAACAATGGCGCATTGTTGGCGCGACGGTCGCCTCGTCGCGTTGACGGACACTATCGCCGGAGGTTGCGCTTCCGCCGCCGCTGCGTTTTGCGCTCTCCTCGCTCGCTCTCGCTTTCCCGCGCGCTGCCCTCCTTCTCGCTCGCCCCGCGAGCCGCGCCGGGCGCTCTGACAGAAGACGTCAGCGTGATTCGCGAATGTATGCCACGCTAGAGAGCGAGAGCGAGCTACCGAGATGGGAGGGGCTAAATAATCGAGCATTCAAATTCGAAAGTGACTATTGAACTATTCGAGTTACGCTCGCTCGCTCTCACTTATTCGCTGCCCCGTACTCTTGTTCGAACTACTATTTTGTTTTGAGAAAGGCAGACGCGGCATTTTGTTTTTATAACCTTTTGTGCTATTTATATTCACAAAAATTTCATTTACATGGACACAGAATGCATTTGTAAACGAACATTTATTGAACCTAGGTTGAACCTAGGTAATTATTGCATAAAGTATTATAAATGCAGTATTAAATGTATTTTTTAAAGTTTTTACTACTAGGTTAACATTAAAAAGAAAATAAATATTTATCTTAGTAAGAATATTATAATTCCATTACAGTAGAACCTTAGGTTCAGGTTGCCAATTCACGATCTTTTCTTTTTCGTTCTCACTAAACGTGACGTTATTTACTAGAGAGCATAAGAGATGAAAAATCACTTCCTGGTCATCCTACTTGGGGGCAGACAGACAGATAGGAGTCGAAAACTCTCAGAAGTTCAATGTAACTCGAGCCCCCAACTCTTAAACTCTTCTTAATCTTCTTCCTCGGTTCTCCTATTACTAGACTCCCGTGGCTAAAAAGTATATTCAGTAAACAGCGATGAAGATATCATTAAAGAAGATCTTAGAAGGGTGATTGACTATGTAGGCTCATCAGTGGCAATCAGGCCTGCCAATCGTACGTCACTCAGTGACAGTATTGACACATTAGGAAGCAGGGGATATACAAAATTTTAGAAGGACAATAAGTCTTTTTAATTAATGAACTCATTGGTATCCAAAACACTCACGTTTTGTTGTGCAATCTCAGTTTGTAGCTCGACATGTTGACTCGCCAAAGGCCGCAAGGAAAAAGAAGAAATGCACCACAAAAAGTTTAGAATAACTAACCGATGATCTTCAATACATTTTGTTTAAAATAAAACATTTACAATGATACACTACACCATTAAATTCTCAAGATCTCGACAGTCGAGCAGTGAAAACCGAAAAGCTTGGGGATAGTACACAACGGGCGCTACTCGCGCGTCACGCGGGAATTTCCAAAAAGTCGCGTCTAAGATACAGGACAATGGCTTAGCCCGCGACGTCTCCTTGAGCCGCTGTGCTGCTCTCGCGGTCTCCCCCCGAGCGGAATTAAGTCGGCCGTGAATGCCTAATTCGCCGCCGCGCAGAAGTGACATTCATCCGCGTCTTGGATTTGTCCCTTAAGGCAGTAATGCTTAGAACAGACGCTCGGAGATTAAATCAGCGAGGCCCGCCAAGCGGCGGCCGCGCGTGCACATCCCGCGCGCCGCCAAGTTCTTTCGCCCTTCGCGCGTCCCGAGGTGGCTCCCGGCCCCCGCGCCCGTCGCTTTAATCCATTCGGAAAGTTGATTAAGCGCCCTTTTGAGCGCGCCCTTATTAAAATGCGGGAAAAATTTATTGCGCCTGCGGCGATAAATATTTCGGTTTTACCGTGCAACGCTGACGCTTTTGGTACAGGGATCGCTACCGGGTACAGCTGATGTTTTCCTCTTTAATTTGGAGCTTGCAAGATTCGTTCGGAGCAGCGGTGAGTATCCGATACCGAGGTTGTTAAATTAAACTGAAAGTTTTATTACCAGAATTATTGTGGATTAGCGTAAATCCAACGTGAACAGTATTAAACTTCTATAACGTAAACTTTTATTAATGTAAATACATCTTCTGCTAAAGAACGTGAAGGTTGATTATTCATCAAACAATATGAATATCTTCGGAAAAAGTCGATTTGGAAATATTATCAGATTATAAATCTACTAACAGTTTGTATTGGGATTAGCGGTCGTAATGTAATTCTCAAATATGACTAGAGGTAGTGGGAGTACAGACATTTTTTCTGTTCATTAGAAAAGTTGTAGAGGTTAGGGGCTCCACTCCTAGAAATTCCATCCAGCGGGTGCATCGCAGATCAACCAATCTCAATAGTTTTGGGAACGTCTCGTAAGCGCACAACTTGTCAAGTAAGGTATTGTATATCCAATTGTACTTACTAGTATTACCTTGAAAAATCCTGATGTACATTTCTATAAATTACCAAAAGCATAGAGTGGATAGGTTATGTTTAAGATTATGTTTGGAAATTTGGAGCAAGTTAACCTCACTTCACCATTAACAAGTACGTTTTCTGCGGAAGATTGAATGGAACCTGCTTTGATGATTCGATAGCCCTTTTCTAATTTCTTTTATTTGAATTAGTATTCGCTCAAGGGCAAATTTCTTCTTCTTTTAATAACATTCTTCATGAAATACCTGGACTAGGCCTATGTTACAATGCTAAAAGCTCTACTTAGCCGCCGCCATGTTCTCATACGATCATATGACATATATTTTATCTTGGTTCCCAATATTAAAGTTAACACAATCAACTAATGACCGTATCAACTAAAATGTAGAGATATGAGTGTCTTCTAATCTCGTGACATCAAAAGAATACGTAATTCAACAATAAATATGCAGAATTGAAAAATATGACAATAGTCTTTTATTGTATGCTACAGACGTAAAAGGTTTAACCATATCACCAGTGCACTTGATTGTTGAAAAATTGATTAAAATCCCGTTGAACCAAAGTACAAACTCATACGAATGAAAAGTCCCATTCGGATAACGCACTCAACATGGAGTGAATCTCAAGAGCACTCGCCGTTCTCTCTCGAGCGAGTGCGCCAAAGCTGTTGTTCTCCCGACAATAAAAATTTACTCCTTAAAAAAAAAAGGAAGAGCCAGGGGGGAGCGAAACGCGGAGGGTCCTAGATGGACGACTCGGCGACAAGCGGATTATAATGCGAGAGAGTTAAAAGTATTAAAATCACGATGTTCCTTTAGCGATGAGTTCGACGTACATAGCAGCCTGCGCCCGGAGACACATCCAGGCGGGAATCACAAAGATGGGAAGATGAGCGAGTGCCGGGCCTTAAAAGCGCACGAGAGAAAGAGAGAGACACGGAGGCGGGCGAAGATTTAAAGTCAGAGTGCAGGGCGACGGTAAAGAGGTAAAGAGGCTAGGAGCCGGTGTCAAAGAGTGCGAGGGAGACGGCGAGAGGGGAGTCGAGTGCATGAGAGCCGAGGAGATGAAAGGAGGCCTCGAGCGCGGCGCGCGTACATTTGCTCGTAAAAGACGCGGGAATGAGGAGCGCCGAGCGAGCGAACGCGCGCGAGCCAGACAAAGAGGCGGAGGCCTCGGAAAATCTTTGCCGCGCTTCCGATTGCAGAATGCAGTTGGCGCGACCAGCCGACTGATTCTCATCTCCGACGCGCGGCACCGCCGAGCCGATACTGTACGTGCACTCCGCTTTTTTTTTCCCCGAGAAATTTTTAAGTTCGCTCGTTTGGAAATACGCATCTGGATCCTGGCTAAAATCCATTAAAAGCAGGTGCTTGATGGATGTTCCACACGGGCAGAATGGAAGATGCTGATGTTTATCGTTCAAGAATTTAGAAGCAGATTAATATAATATAAAGCAGAGATGTTTTATTTTCTGAATTGTATTAAAATCTGGATTAATTTACCACAAGGTAACACATGGTTGAATAATACATAGTATCATTATGTAGGACCAGATTGAATATCTGGTCACACTAAGTGTGACGTCATTTACTTGAGAGCGTAAAAGAACAAATATCGTCACCTGGCAACCATGTTTATGTGAGGCATTTCAGAATCAAAACCAATAAGCGAATTTTTCAGAAGGTTGAAAAGGAAGTGTATATCACTGACGTTGTAATTTGATTTGGAGAAATGCCTAGAGACCTGACCATAATCATGAAGGCAAATTACCAAATTTGTGTTGAATCCCGTCTAGTACATTAATACCAGTGACATATACAGGAGTTCATACTAATGAATCATAATAAAGGCTAGGCAGTGTTGTATAACTGTACCATATGATGAAAACAATATCGCCTTATTGATCACCAATTCAAGTTTGTCATGAGTTTAGAACATCAATCGATGTGATCCTTCAACGATATCACCAACATCTCCAGTACAGTTTGACGAGTAGTGAACTTGATCTAGTTTGCACTAGTTACCACTGAATGCTCATCCACTACTTCACATTCTGATAATGTAATTAGAAGAAATATAGAAAATCAGAGTTTGAATCTTTACATTAGTATCTGCATTTATCACCTTTGGCCAAAGACATGTACACTACAGTTCTCATCTTTTAATCACGTGAATTTTCTATCTCCAAAACTTCTTTCAGTGAAAGATATCCACTGCAAATGAAGAAATAAGTCTATAGATAACGACAGCAATTACAACCTTATCCTTGAATTTCTATACTAAATATTGAAATCTTTTACTGACGAAACAGAAAGCTCAGAGTTTGAATGTCGCTTAAAGATTAAAACTAGAATAAAATAGCACGTCACATACTCTCCTAGGTCTAAGAGATGACGTACCTTTGAAAGGAACATTTCACTTCTCCATCTAAAATAAAAAGGGCATGGAAGTCTTGACTCATCGCTCTCCGAAATTCTGACCTCTCGAGCAGTATCCCATCCTGCATTGTCGAAAACTGTAACGCTTCCAGCTGCGCGAGCAATATTGCGCGGGATAGAAAGAGAGAGACACGGGCGCTCGCTCGAAATCAAAAGAGGCACAAACATAAAGACGTAGAACAAGGGAGCTCGCTGGCTGGCGGGGGAGGGAGGAAAAGAAAGAAGAATGGGCCGAAGAGGCAGCACCGGTCGATGGGGTGGGGTGCGCGGGGTGGGGGTGGAATTAAGCATCTCGCCTGAAGAGACTCCAAGTCACTTCAGCATCGCTTCCTCCTCCCCCTCCGCCCCATCGTAGGCGCAGCCTCTCGCGACAAGGATTAAAATCTGCCCGACTGTGTACGGACTACCCACACTCCCCTCGGCGCGCGAGCGACTCTTCCCGACCCTGCACCCACACCCCGGCGAGCAGACTCGCGCGGGCTGTGTGCGCGCCGCGGCTATATTAAACGGATGTTTCGATATCCGCGTCCCGCGCAGGAGGCACCGGCCACCGGACCTTTCCGCGATTTTCGTCCTGTCAGCGGGCCAAACCCCCGCGGCGGGATAAGCAGATTGACGCCGGAGATAAATTTAATTAGGTGCGTTTTGTTGGCGAAAAACGATGAGGTGCGGCGGACGTGCGCGCTGTATTAAACCGGCCGGAATTTCATCGCAAGCGATCATTTTCATTTTGATCGCGCGAATTTTCAAAACGATGATGGGCGTGGTTGATATTCATATTTTTTTTCGATATGCAATTTTAATTTTTTATTAAAAATGTATTGAGATTATAGATTTTTTTTAATTTGAAGAATCCAAAATGATATCGTTAATATTGGATTTATAGAATATATAGAAAAGTACGTCTGGATTTTTCGAGGCACTATTAGTACAATTGGACACACTATAGCTAAATTGACAAGTTGTGCGTTTATGAGGGGAAAAATGCGTCCCAACTGACATTTTTTTTCGATTTTTGATAAAACACTTCGTCACCGCCATGTTGTCAGCTGATCATATGTATAGTAACAGTATGTCTATGACATATATTTTATCTTGGTTCACAATATCGGGAAGTTTTGGCTCGATGGGACCGTATCTTTTTAATTGGTTAGAATTAAAACAAATGAAAAAGAGCTAAAAAGGATAATAATTTGTCTTCGTCAGAAGTTGATCAGATTCTGATCAGAGGATGACTGCAGTACGCAAGATTTCTGATCAGTATTTTCACCATAAGTTGATCGATCACCAGAAAATTAATATTATTCTGATCAACTCATGGTTAATTACCTATCATGGTAGATTAATATCGTATCCAATCTATTTTTGTATACAGTTTATGGAATGAAGCGAAGCAAGTTTTTCTCCGCTTAAAATTAATCATTGTAAAGGCGAGCTCATCGGCAAAAACATTGATATCGACAAGAAAAAAGGTAGCAGCCATATTTACACACTTTTCTATCCGTTCAACCCGTTCTATTTTCTCGTTTACTGCTCTTCTCTATCTCCTCTCCACAAATTTCTCTTTCTCTCCCTCTCGCTCCCTTTATGTACCTCACGGTGGCTGCAGTCCACCCCACCGACATTGGGTCGCGTGCGCGGGGCACTAAATAAGAAAAAACGACTGTTCACTCGGGATCGCGATCTGGATATCCAATACCATTAGAGACCGAGGGCAGCCGCTGCACACGCCTGTGTGTGTGTGTGTGTGTGTGTATGTGTGTATGTGTGGGTGCGCGTGAAAGATAGCGAGAAAAGCGCGGCAAGCGGGAGGAAGAGCGCGAGCGAGTTATGGTCGCGGCAGCCGCGGGATCACCATAAGGTGGGATATTCGCCCCGAGGCCGCTGCACCCCCCGGGGAATTTCGGGATCAGTCGGTTATGTTGGGAACGACGCGATTTTCCGCAGACTCGATATCTTGCTTTCGTTTCCGTTCTTTCTTACTTCTTCTGCTTCGTTTCTTTTTTTGTTTTGTTATTTTCGGTCGAAGTGGTGAGAGGCGCGCACTGATCAGACGCGTTAGCCCGCGACTTTTATATCTGAGCTCCGACGAGTAGGTATAGTCTGCTGGTTATACCGCAACTTCGGCGGGCTGATTTTTACGAGGAGGATGGAGAAAAGCTGAGGGATACAAGGAAGTATGAGCTATTGATGTAGAATTAGTATTGAGTTTAGGTAAATTAGAATATTTAAAGACGTGTTACGATTTTTTTGTAAATAAAATTTTGATCACTACAGATTGTAAAATGTTTGTATCAATAATAAATTTCCCATGACAATACCTTTGAAATCTTTATTTTTTAAAGGATTTTATAATGAGAAAAATGTAAAAATAGTGAAGTCACTTGAAGCGATTGTAGCTGCTCCATTCCAAGTTCAGAGTGGTGATATTTTCACTAGATCCAGAATTTTTTTCACATTCACAATAATGCGCCGCTGGTGGACATAAGCTTCAAGATTACCATATTTTACAGGGTAATTATATTGATTATTGCAATGTAATGAGTTGCAAAAACGATAAGTTTACAAACAAATTATCGGTACATTCAAACCGTTAACATGATACATTGTTTCAAGGTAACCGAATGTGCCAGCGTTAAACACGCGCATTACGGTGATTATATTTAATTGCAAATAGTACTGCAGAACAACCAGTTGTGCAAAATAGTAGTATTTTTCAGTCGTAATTATTATAATAAAGACATTTAAGGAAATTGATTAGATCATTCGTGCGGGACAAGGAAAGTTTCCCTTATCACCGCGATTGCTATACTAAAGCCAACCAACTTATCGATGTATTACGTTATCGTTTGTTCCCATTAAAAGAGATTGCAAAAGATCAAGATCATTTTACATTTTCACTCTTTAATTACTTTTCTATTAAACTACTTACTGACATAATAGTTAAAAAAAAGCCTTTCCAAATTTAAATCCTACAGTTTTACTTCAGAATAAGCTCTTACCCTGTTAGCTCTATCTTCAATAGTAAATAATCTCTTTTCAAACTCATCTGTAGTATCTTTCCACGTATTCAAAAAAATAAACCTGCATTTTCCTCGACGTACATGTATTTGCAAAGATTATCAATAACAATTTTAAATTCAAAGAATAACGTACGTGTAGTACATCGTCGAGTAATTGTTTTGATAAGAGAAGTCATCGAGTCGAGTAATTGTTTTGATAAGAGAAGTTAAAATCCTGTATGAAGCTGCAGTATATAAGCAGCAACGACGAACCGCTAAAATAGACTAATTCGAAAACTCGAAGTCAAAATGTTTACCAGAAGATTAGCTCTTGCTTTGCTAGTTCTAGCTGCAATGGCCAGTAGTAAGTAATATTTTGTTAAAATAAAATTCTTATAACTTGCCTACAAATCTACATCTAATAAATTTTAATTTTTTATAAATCATCGCAATTCTGTGATTAGCAAAATTCATATTTGAGTTAAACCTTTATGCCGATTATGTGCCTTTATATTTATATGCGTTTATAGCTTTCTTTTCTCTTCTGGCCGAGACGGTCAGAAGAGTATCACACCTAGTCGCGCCTGTGACGTCACATTAATTAAGCAGAAAAATTGCGTTTTACTTGAATTGCTTCAAAAAACAGAAATATTTAATAAAAATTATTTTTTAATACAATAGAATTTTGTGGAAACATAATTCATATTGAAATGCACAAAACCCAGCATTTTTAACCGTGTGCTGACGCTGGAGGGTACACGCGCCGCTCGCTCGACTTGTTTTTCGGTCGCTCGATATTCGCGTATATTTCCAATATATGCTTTTGATTTATATTAATTGCTTTCTTCAGGCCATCATATATGCTATATCCAGCATTAGAGAGAAAAAAAATGTACTGAATTGTTTAAAAACTCCAATTTAACTTTTATTTTCATTTTAGTGATTAGCGGTGCTCCTCAGTATTCAATGGATGCATATGCTACGTCATGGAGATCGGATGCAGCGGCTAAAGCGGCTGAAGCGGCTAAAGCGGCTAATAAGGGCTAAAGTTAAGAAGAATTATTCTGAATTCCTTGCTCCCAATAAAACTTTGTTCATCTTTTAATAAATCTTGGTTGAACTGTAAAAATTTACGCTCAATTTTATGATTTTTGCCTTATTCAAAGCGGCTAATAAAGGCTAAAGCTAAGAAGAATTAGTCTGAGTTCCTTTATACTTTGAGAATGCGTACATTAATTAGTCCATTGATCTACGCAGTATCACCAACATTCATCAATTTTATACAGTAATTCACTATAAAACATTCGAGTAACCGGAATCCACGAAAATACCAAGCGGACGAAAAAAAAATGCAATAATAATCGCAGGAAAATCCGCGAGCCTTTGGCCGTTCCTAAAAGAGCCGTTACGGCCAAAGTTATTCAACGAAATTGCATTTTCAGCTGGCGCATCGGTCCGTTCTAATTAAACTAAAGGCACCCGCGGAATCGGCCGATTAATCAATCGCGAGCTCTCCTCTATCCAAGCCGGCCTCTGCGATGCCTCTGCGTGCTCCGCGGTGGTCAGACGGTCAAAGAGAGTGAGATAGAGAGTGAGAGAGAGAGCAAGAGAAAGATATAGATAGAGAGTGAGAGAGAGGGAGAGTGAGAGAGACAGTGAGAGAGTGAGAGAGTGAGTGAGAGAGAGAGAAAGTGAGTGAGAGAGAGAGTGAGTGAGAGAGAGAGCAAGAGAAAGAGATAGATAGAGAGTGAGAGAGAGAGAGAGAAAAAGAGATAGAGAGTGAGAGAGAGAGAGAAAAAGAGATAGAGAGTGAGAGAGAGAGAAAAAAAGAGATAGAGAGTGAGAGAGAGAGAGCAAGAGAAAGAGATAGATAGAGAGTGAGAGAGAGAGAGAGCAAGAGAAAGAGATAGATAAAGTGAGAGAGAGAGCAAGAGAAAGAGATAGAGAGAGAGAGAGTGAGAGAGAGTGAGAAAGAGTGAGAGAGAGAGAGATAGAGAGTGAGAGAGAGTGAGAAAGAGTGAGAGAGAGAGATAGAGAGTGAGAGAGATAGAGAGTGAGAGAGAGATAGAGAGTGAGAGAGATAGAGAGTGAGAGAGAGATAGAGAGTGGGAGAGAGATAGAGAGAGAGAGAGAAAAGCTTGGTCCGCGTCCGACTAAACGTTTATGGGCACTTGAAGGCGCGCGGCGCCGCATGAATAAGTGATAAAGCGATATAAAGAAAAGGAGAGAGGGACCGAGGGCTGGCCGTATAAATTCGTGCGGGTGCGCGCCACCTCCCGGCCGCCGCCTCCTCCCGCCGTCTCGGCCGGGGAGCTCCCCGGGGCATACACCCGCGTGGAAGCGCAACATAAGGGTTACATTTGATAGATACGCTCAGCCCGCCTAAGTGCTTATCGTATTTCTCGAACGCCCTTTTCGCCGCGCGCTCGCTCGCTCGCGCACACACCCGAGGCCCTCGACCTTTTATTTTTGCGCGCGAGGATCCTCGACTCGCGGCGCTCGCGCGGTGTACCGAGTTGCTGCTTTTTTCCAAACTTTCCCGAAAGCGACGCGCGGAGGTGGCGGGGGTGCGCTCGCGTGACGAAAGCATCTTCCGCGGCGGTGGAGGCGAGCTGGTATTTGGAAAAGTTCGCATGAACTTCTTCGAGTGGATTGAAAATTCGTCGATATTTTAAAGTAAATGATTTGCTGATGTTGCCGATTATTCTTCACGAGTAGAGTATTCATAATTGTTCAAGATGTTCAATGAATACCGGGACAACTAGTCTGCAAAGCGATTTGGAAGAGAATGTTAATTATAGGGGTTAAACTATGCATTCGATGGCGACTTTGGTATGCAAGGTCATTTCAAGGTCAAGTTTGTTCTTTTCAAGTAGGAACCCATACTTTTGATAGCTTCAGTTTCTTTACCTTTGTAGAAAGAGATTTTTGTTAGGCATCAGGGAAAAAAGTAGGGAAAACTATCTGGATCATGGTAGGATGTTGTTCACCCACTGTGGAAAAAGGCAGGGAAATGTTAAGTAACAGGTAAAACAGAAGTTTTTTAGACGTATGTCGTACACAACTGATCGCCTTACAGGGAGCTGAGTAATGAGAGTGGATCATTCATGTTGATTAATTTTCAAATAGTATCAGATTAATAATGTTGGTACAACTGGACATTGGTTTAGAATAAAGGAAGATACAATGTAACTAAAAAGATTAAGACTATAAATATCAAAAGAGTTTTTTCTAATTTAAACCTTTTTGTACCCCCTGTTGAAACAAATTGGTTTTGATTAATGTTAATTAATTATCTCTGATTGAAAATGTTAAGAAAAAAGTTTTACTTACCAAGAGTAGCTGTAGTTTTCTCCATAAAAGAAATCACAAGAAAATGTTGAACCCCCTGTACCCCTTAAAGGGGGGCTCAAAAATATTGTTCAAGCTACGTAAAAAAAGATACAGTCAATTAATAATTGATTCAAGTAAAATTTAAAGATATTTATTTAATCCTGAACTTCAATACGAAGTAGCATATGTACCCCGACCCCAACCCCAACCATTAATTACCCTCATCGCAAGAATAGCCCAGAATGATGAAAAAAAGTAAACGTTGCATTTAAATAGAGGTTCAATTAACGAAGTTTGCCGAAGCGAAACTTAAACAAAGAGTGAAAACTAAACTAAGAGGAGCCGGGGCGGTGCCACCCATTTAAGACATCGAGCTGTGAACGCACTAAGTTTTGGCACTAAAGATTGATAAGGTAATCAAAGTTTCTGTCATAAAGTAGGTGCAGGGAGCGCGGCGAAAGGGAGCGCCTGGGAAATTCGTTGCCGCCGCAAAGCTAACAAGCCATTATGACATACAACACCGGAATAGAACCGGGCTGTTCCTCTTTGTGACGTTCGATCTACTTGCTTCATTTATAATCGATCATCTGGGTAACATCCTACCTCGTGCGTGCACTTGCAACTTCGCTCGGTATCTTGACTTCTATACTTCTGCTGTAAGTTTGGTAAGTTTCTTAGGTGTAACAGTTTGTTAAAAGTTTGTTTAATCCGTTTGAGAGGTCGTAAGACTTTTGAAAATGTTACTGAGAAATTAAAGAGAATTTAAAAAAAAGTAAGGATATAAAAATTACCAGCAACTTTTTTAAATTCAAAATTCAAAGAATAACAATATTTTTTTATGTCCATTTGCAGTGTTTACTTTTTAATTGTTATTGCACATTAGTCGTCGCTTGTGACGTCAGAGACGAGGATTCGTTGAAATAGTCGCTCGATCGGCTTGCAATTTTGTTATTGTTACGTTTCATTATTTACGTGTTTTTTGGACGCTACAATAAACGTGTAGATAAAGTTTTATCTATTCTAGAATGCTCTAAATATTTAAATAAAATTTTTTCTATACAAATTTAAAACAATTTTGTTTAATTTTAAATTCTAATAATTATTATTAAAGTATAGAGAATCACTAATTATTTATTGTTTGGAAAAATTTTGTCAAAAAATCATCTTAATTAACAAGAATAAATTACAATTCTAATTTTTACGAAATCGCACGCTTTACGCGTGAATTTTCTAAATAATTGGTGTGAAAGCTAAAGTAAAAACTAAACATAATTTTTTAAAACTCAATATTTAACATGTATTCTTTTCTGTCCCTGTGAAATGTCTACTATATTAATTGAACCACCTAAAAAGCGCAATAAAATTGTAACGATGAATATTTCCAATCCACGGAATTTTCCAGAACTGAGTTTCGCATGTGCAAATTATAAATATTATTTTTAAAATTCGGAAAAAAACTTGTTCAACTTTTTGTGATAACAACTATCAAAAACTAATTAACGTGTGACGCATTAGTTTTTAAAGTATATAAGCTGCAACATCGAACCGCTAAAATAGTCTTTCGTAACATCAAGATGTTTACCAAAGGATTAGCTCTTGCTTTACTAGTTCTAGCTGCAATGGTCAACGGTAAGTTTACTAATATCTTTTTAAACCAAAATCTTCATAACTTATTCTATACTATATATTAAGTACCATTTTTCCGCCTCGCGGCGCTTTAAAAATTCGATACTTTCGACTCGCTGTGTGCGAAAAGTACTATACGCAACGTGGGAGGTAAAAAAGAATGCCTCACCCTGGTAAAAATCTTGCCGGGTTCCTCGGTAGAATTCGGCTAGAATTTTCATATATCGCGAGATTCTATCAAACGA
>UXGC01001774.1:0-17283 GCA_900480045.1 Eurytoma adleriae | reverse complement strand
ACGCTGTTAGTAAGTTTCATGTTTTTTAAAAATGTGTACTGTTCAGGGGAGAGGCTTACGAAATGTGCTTTTTTTCGTGGGGAACTCGTGAAATATGCTTTTCTTCGTGGGAAACCTGAAATGTTCTTTTCTTCGCCGGTAAATTGAAATATGCTTTTCTTCGTTAGGATCGACGGTATGATCTTGTATGGAAAATGTATCTTATTGTGGGTAATATAGTGTACATAAGTAAGCACAGTAAACAAAATTTATTTGAAGAAATGTTTCCAAAATATGTTATACCTTCATAATCTGTTACGATTACGTCTAACTGTACATCACCATACGTAATTAAACAAAATTATAAAAAAAATCATCATGTGCATTATTATACAGTCAGGTATAATCGTATAAAGTTATGTATTCTCGTTACATGCGGATATATTATGTGATCAATTATAGTTATGTTGAGCCATAATTAAAACTTAATTATACGTTCGAACATACGTGACTGTGTATAATTCGATATATTTTCATCTACAGTCATACATGATTATTCAAAATGCATTTTTAGCCATGCGTGTCCATACATTAGTAATCAAAGTTAAATTTAAAAAATCACATAATTAATGTTTAAACAAATTTGGAAGATACTTTTGTCGGGACAGCGGTTTCGATTGCATATATGAATATCATTTTTAAATCATATTGATGCATGTATAATTAATTTATGAATTCAATATTGTAATATTATTTAAAAAATGAGAAATAACAGAGGTAATACTTATGCAGAAAGGAGGGTGAAAAAAATCATTACAGTAAGTAATGACATAACATAAATAATTATTATTTATAATGATATAAGGTGTAATTATTACAGTAGGAACAACGACTTTTGTCCTGCTTCTCTTAAAAAAATTAGATTCATTGATAAAAAAAGCAATCCAAACATTAATTAATTATATTTCTCATTTGTAATGTATCTCTGAAATAGAAATTACACATATATGTAAAGTTCAATAACTGAATAACTGAATAAATGATTTTTCACCTATTTAAGACAAATTTCACATTTTTAACTTCAGATGAGCTTATTTAACTTCGGAGCTATACGATTACAATTAATGTAAACATTGACCCGGTATTATCCATTATGCATTTGAACAATACAAAAAAAAATTAAAAAAAAAACTTCTTCAGATCCACTAGAACTTTCCAAAGTACCTCGGCAAAGTTTACGAATTTACAGAACGAGCGGGGGGAAAAATTGAAGAAACGCGAAACTTATTAAATCGAGGACTGCGCGCTGATCCTCCTTATTTTCCTTGGCGCGCTCGCGCCTCCCTACATTTGTCCAAGTCCGAGGCGAGGCGAGGGCGGGGGCGGCACTCGTTCGTCTAGCTAAAACGATTAGGGCGGAATGGTGACGGGATCCAGCTCGCATAACAATTGCGCCCGATCCCCACTCTAACTTTTCGTTTAAGCAATTTTACGCGGTACAAATGAAAACCATTTGCTGCTATCTTGCGTCGCTTTGATAACGAGCGTTAAATTTCGCGCTCGCGATACCTTCATGCCTTTAGATTGGAATTGTATTTTTTTTGTGGCGAAATTTCTTGAAAGATCGCACTGATTGTGAGGTACGATTACGAGAAAATAAACGGCGATAAGTTAGCAGATTATTTAAAAAAAATACACATTTTCGTTAAAAAGGTAGATTTGTAATACGAGGCAGTGCCAGGTCATCTTCTGTAAATGTGAATTGTATCAGAGTATTGCAATATCGAAACGATTACAATAGGTATTTTGTGCTCGGCAATTAAATCCGCATGTATATGTATTATTGTTATATCAATAGCCGACGCGGCTATGCCAAAGTGAAATGGATATTTTCACTGATTTCCATTTCCGTTGCCGCAAGTACATATATCCGATAAATGTGATACCGTGAATATCTGCTGCAACACAGTGCAAAACAGATTGTATGCTAATTTTCAACAGTTTAAAAAAATGTTGCAAAAATTATTCTGTCGGGATAAGCAATTTAAAATGTATAGGGGAGCGTTCAATGTATGATGGATCGTGCTTAAACATGCCTAATTTTGGATTAAAATACACTTGGTTAAAATTAAAAAAATGATAAAATAATCGTTTATTGTTAACTCTTAAAAACAAATGCTTTCAACTTTTTTTTTCTTCCTTATTGAGGTGTAGGACTATAGCCGCGTCCTCAATGCTTTCAACTTCTGAAGATAATGAAATACCTAATGATATGGAAACTTTAATTTAGATTCCGTTGTATGTATTTCAAAGTAATTATTAAATCTACTTTATAACTTCCAGATATAAAGTTTATTTTTCAATTATTCTTTCATTCCCAATATTATTCCAATATTGGTTTAATATATTGGTCAAATTATTGCTTCGATATTGGTCCAAAATTCTTCCGATTATTTCATCAAATTAGCTACATTTCTGATATAAAAATAAGGGTTTGATACTTCACTGTTTGCAACAATGGTTATTTAGTTTACAATTCATTGTAGTATTGACTCAGCTTGGTTTATTCTACTTTTAAACATACTTTAGTACCTAAGTTTGCACAAGCGTTTGATGCAACGTGACTTATTCTACTTATTATTTTAACGGCATACAGATTATGAGTATGTCTGACTCAGCTTGGTTCATACTACTTGTAAAAATATGTTAGCACTTCAGTAAGCACAAGCGTCTGACGCATCTTGACTTATTCTACTTAAATATTCGTGACAATTAATATTTTTTAAAATATTAATTTAGCAACGTACTTTAATTAGCTTAATGATATACCGATTATGAGTATGTCTGACTAAGCTTGGTTTATACTACTGGCAAAAATGTTTAGCCCCTAAGTAAGCACAAGCGTCTGACGCATCTTGACGTATTCTACTTAAACATTCGCGACAATAAATATTTTTTAAAATATTAATTTAACAACGTACTTTAAATAGCTTAATGATAAACCGATTACGAGTATGTCTGACAAAGCTTGCTTTATACTACTGGCAAAAATTGTTTAGCCCCTAAGTAAGCACAAGCGTCTGACGCATCTTGACTTATTCTACTTAAATATTCACAATATAGAGACTAGTATTGTAATCTTGAATGTCAACATACTCAACCGAATGCAATCAATTAAACCTGAAGATTTGACAGCAATCGATTACCTTCTCCTAAGTATTGACGTACAAGACCACACCACCAGTCCCCATCACTAAAGCAGATACTTCCCTTACATAGGTACACATAAAATCTCCCGAAACGTCGAGCAGCCTGAACCAAGTCCATCGTCGCTCCATCTTACCGCTAAAATTACAAACTAAGTCGTGAAGCGCCTCGACGGGCCCCCGGTGCATTAACGTCCAAGGGGCACCGAATCAATCGAACGGCACCGCGCGAATGGGAATCGGAGGCTCCAGGATTGATGGGATCCTCGAGGAGAGAGGACCGGCAGTCGTCGCGGCGGTTTGCTCAACCCGGCGTGCCTCATTGTGCGCGGCAATTTCACGGCCCCGTAAACGCCTTCCGTCCGCCCGACTCCATCAAAGCCGAAGGAGGAGCGACCGGCGCTGTATACACGGAGCTACGCGAGCGGGGGGCAGTGGCTGCGCGGTTAAAATCGGACGGCGCGCGCTCGCTTTTTTCCGCGCACTCAGCTACCCCGCCCTGGCGCGGTAACTCGGTTTGCTCCGGCTCCCGACTTAATTGTATTTCGAAGTAACCGGGACGTTCGCTTACTGCGTTATAAATGCGTCGGAGCATTTAAGGGAATATTGAATTAAGTAAGGAACAATAGTTCGGCGCGGGCCTTTTAAGTTTTTTCTGCCGATTTTGCGACTCTCCTTTTTTATTTAGATTGTAATCAAATTTTCTTGGGTTCGGTAAAACTTTAGCAAAAATATGTTGTAGTATTTTGTGTTGTATAGTGAGAGATCGGAAAGTATGGTATTAAAATTTACTATGGTTTTACGAGTTTAATTTAAATCTTTGAGATCGTATTGTAGATCTTATTTAGAGAACAGTAATATATAGTGACAGTAATTTCTATGCAAATATTTTATTGTATGGCATATATATAAGCAGTTTTGCAGATGTAGTTGCAATAAATTCAATAATTAAAAAAATTGTTTTATGATTGATTTTCTTGAAACTTTTAATTTTGTAACAGTAAAAGAATAATAGTTTATATTTAAATAAAGTATCAAATCTCGAATAAATTTTTTTTAATTAAAAATTAGTAGAACGAAAGCTACGTGTCAATGAATTAACTGTGATTTGTAAAATTACTAAAGCTTTTAATTTATTATATTAAAAAATTGCTATACCGAAAATATTTGTGCTTTTTTTATTTTTCTCCTCTGATATGAAAATTTCAAGAAAATTATGAAAAAAATCACTGAAAAAACGTAGTGATTTCAACTAAATAATTTCTTTGACGCAACTAAATGTTATTTTGAAACTGTTATAAGTACCTACTTTAGTTTCAAAAAATTGTTTATTTGGAATTCGCTAAAGAAATATTTAGTTAAATTTACTTAATTTTTTTTCTCAGGGTAACCATTATTCATTAAAAATGTCGTATCAATTTTCGTTTTGTTTTAAGTTTACTGAGTTTCGATCTGTCGCTACTTTATTTTAAGCAACCGAAACTCTGATGAAATATCACCCGAGTCGAATATCATATTTGTTGGTTCGGCAAACTCGATAAAAAGTACCAACGTACTTCATTTGAAGTGATGTGCTAGTCGGAAGAGCCATTGAAGAAACGCTTGAACTCGTGGAAGAGGAAATTCCATTCGCAGGATATCGTAAAGGTGAAAGAGGAGGATGGACGCGTAATGGAAGATAGAGGCCGGGCAGGGGGGGGGGGGGGAGGGGGTGGCGAAGCGAAGAGGTCTTTTTTCCTACGGGGCGAAAAGGTGAAACGAGTGCCCCGAAGGAGGAAATGGAAAGCTGAAAAATCGTATATCCGTCCGGCGATCGGCCGCTCCTTCCACGGGCGGAACGATGCCAAATCAGTCGATATTGAAAGATCGATGGGCAAATGATATCGGCCGGCGCCGGCCGAGCCTTTATGACTGAACTACAAGCACTCGGACGTGATTTGTTTGTTCCTCTTTTGGATTAACTACCTTTTTCCCGAGTTGCCTCGCAGCTGGTTTATCGACTTTTAAAGTGCGGTTCGTACGAAATTAGAACTCTTTCTTTTGCGCTTGACTGCAGTGGTTAAAATGTTAATGACAAATTGGCTAATTTACTTTTTTTGTTTTTATTGAATTTAAATTTTAGAGTTCTACCTTTTTCAAAAAACGTTTTAGAGATTTAGTGCCACGATTAAAATATATTGGAAAGATGGATATGAAGGTATAGGTATTAATTTCAAATTTTTAATTTCTAGGTTTAACAGCGAGTTTCTTACTTTAATTAATGTTCAGGTATTTATGAAGAATTACCTATTTTTAAATAAATAATTAAACGTTATGCTATCCTCATCTGTTATAATTAAAATTAAAGTTTTTTTATTCAGATTGTAGCATTTATTTATTTATTAAAACTAGAAATTACATCGTAATTCTACGTAGGTAAATAAATTACCTGATTGTAGGATAGCTGCTACTTTTATTATCCAAAATATTTTCTTTTTTATTTTATTTAAAGAAACCCTTTCCATATATATGATGAAGATTAGGATATTGTTTATTTATTTACTATTACACGAACTAAAGTCATATAAAATACAAAAGTTAAGTGTGTGAAAGGCTTAAACATATCCATCGAATCAATACTTCTAAAGTTATATACAAAAAAGACATGTTTCTAAAAAGTCAGTTTTACGAAAGTAACGAAAAAATTGATTCACCAAATGCCTACGATTCATCAATCTACTGTGTCATCGCGGCTTCCGCGCGATACGTTCAAAAGTGCGAACCGCGTGCCGAGGAACGCCCAATTGCTTTGCCGAGCAATTCCGCCGGCCATTATTTCGGTAATTGGCGTCGTCTACGCGGGAGGAAATCAATCGGGAATATACATCCAGCCGTTCATCGGGGCTTGTGGTCGTTCCGGCGCCATCGACCAAATTTTCGAATTAGGACTTCGATTGTGCGATCTCTCCCCTCCTCCCCCCCCCCCTGCGCATTTTGTCTCGCGCGGCGAGCGAAGGCCGCGAGGGGGGTTTAACACGCCGCCGTTACATAAACTGCGCTTTTCCATCCGGCACTATGCCAGTTATTGGATTTTCTCCAAAGTTATTAACTGTGGACCTCATGATTCTCGCTTACACGAGTAAATAATAAAATCGGAGAGCTACGGCGTGTTTAATTTTAGCGGAGTAGGTATTAAATGGATTTACTTGAAAAAGGGAAATGTTTGCGTTGCTTCGTCTGGGGTTATTTTTGTTATCGTTGATTATACTTTAAGATGGGTATTAAAATTAAATACAATATGAATTTTACAAAAAAATATTGTGGTGTGATATATAAGTATTCCTTATCTTCGGTGCGATGACGAGGTAATTAAAACGATCAATCGATCTTGTTTCAAGCTTCAATTAGCTCCTGGTCAAATTACTGAAGATGACTTGAGTCTATCGCACCTTCTAGTGTTTCCAGCGCTTCGCGCGTTGTTTGCCTTGCAGCCTTTTGCTTGTTACTTCCTCCGATGTACATCCGAGCGGAGTAAAGCAAACGAAGAAAACAAATAACAATGCTACTTTTTTTCACTCTCCGATGCACACTTACGAGAAAGGAAATTGATTTTACAATTTTCAATTTTCATCACAGTCGCTTTGGGATTATCGTCTTACGTATGTTTGTTGACTGCGTAAATTTACATTTATTTCCATTCACTTCTCTGCCTAATGCAATTGTTTCTCTTTATTATCGCTAGGGTAAGTCCTCGTTTCACTCCAAAGAAATTTAACATATAGCCCAACGTGAAATTAATCCTCTTATTTCAAGAAATTAACGAATTTTCGATATTCATTGAGCCTGTTTCCATCAATTTCAATTTCACGATGGAATTTTAAATTAAACAACAAACTCGAATTTAATATTCACCGCAAGCTTTCGGTGAACTTTTCCAATTTGCAATTTACGGAAGCGCAAAAACCACTGTCTAAACGTTACAGCCGGTCGACTGTCGCTTCGTCGCGCGGTGAGGCATCGCAACGGGCCACCCGGTTAATTAAAGTAAACCGTAATTATGGAGCTCGCGTAACGGCGAACTTGGGCATACGTGTCGCGATTAGCGAAACGGATTCCGATCGGGTTCGCTAACTACTCGACGTGTATTGGGCTTTTTTGCGCCACGCTATACGTAATGCACGTCCCCGTACGGAATTTCGCCGCGTATTTTACGAGTCCACCGGGATTGCATCGCTTGATGAAGAAAAATAAAAAAATATTTTACAACTATCCTTACATATTATTATAAATAAGGGAGAATTGAATAAATTTCACCGTTTTTTCACCGTTACCAGACTTCCTCTGTAAGAGGAGTTACAAGACTTCCTTTATCAAAAAGATCCACTAGTCCTAGATACATGGATATCCAGCTGGATTGTTTGGAGAATCCAGCAATATTACTGTAAATTTGTCCCCTATTCGACTTTCGAATGTTATGTGCGAGCACCGAATGTTATGTGCGGCGACGATTTTTATCACCGAAGTATGAATTTCCTCTTTTTCTGGTCTTAGAAGGAAAAATTGAGGCAAAATTGGGGACTATAAATAAATAAATTTTTAAATAAATCAGTGGTCCGAAACTTAACCGCTGGTGAGATAACATACCCGTGACCCATACCTATATGCGCGTTTGTTTTCCGCATTTTATGTACCCTACGCGTTCGATACGCTCCACCGGCCATCGGCGAAAAGATACCCTCTTTTTTCGAGGCGCTTCTTTTTTTCTGTGCTTTTCAAGCGGCTATTTCGTTAGGGGCACCTACGAATTACGGCCTCTGATCACCTTATTTCCTCCGTCGCTCGATTTTCAACGCTACGGGGAGTGTACCTGCGGTCCCTTTGCCGTCATTCGTTCGAAAGAAGGCGCTTCGACTTTAATAAGCTACCTCGATTTTTTTAGCCGCTCTGTCTTTTAACTGTGCTGACATCTTTAGCACCTAGCTCTTTTGCTTTTTCATGCCGCAAACGCGACAAGTTTTTTGCCAGGATGACGTGCGATGATTACGCGTTTTTTTTCACACTTACGGGTACTTTAATTAACATTTTTTTTCATAATTTTTCTATAATAATTATTTTAAAATATTTCAGTTACAAAAGGGCGTCAAAAATTTGATCGAAAAAATTGCACAAGCTTCTTAAAAATCTGTCGGATATTAAATTTTTTATTTGCGCGAATTAATTTATACACATACGTTGATAAAAAAATTTTTATTTCAGCACACTCGCGAGCCTCCCACGTGCACCTGGATTTTTTCTCCTCTTTTCCTCGTTCCAGCCACGAGGTCGCCGCGCGAACGGCCAACTCGCGGAGATTAAAATATCGACTCGGTAAGTACAATGCTCTCTCATCCCCGTCGTCGCTGCGACTCCCGCCCATTTCCCACCCCGTCTTCAGCGACCCCCTAAACGCTTTAGCGTCCTACTGAAGTCTCCGCCGTCGCGCGGCGCTCATTCTTCCCCATTTTTCTCTTTTTTTTTCACGCGGAAAAGTATAACGCGCCGGGGTGTACTCAATTTTTTGTCCCCCACCGCGCGGAGAGCCAAGGAAAACAGACGGCGCGAAAGTGTGAAATATCGCGGGGCGGGAGGGAATTGCCCGCGGGGCGAGCGATTTATTTCGTTTTCCGCAGCGGAGGACAATGAAATTGTAGGATTCCCTTTTTTTTTCACGGAGGTGAGGGGGGATGAGACAAGACGTTGGAATCGGGAAAAATTGGCGGTTAGATAATGGAGAAGCTTGGAGGAGAATGCGGTTTGGCGGCGGAGGGAAGACGTCGAATCGCCAAGCGGTCTGGGAATTCCGACGGTTGTAAAAGTGAAGCGAGCCGCGAAAGGAGGGGAAGATAAAATTGTCGCGGCGGACAAGATAGTGGGTATAAAAAATCGGAGATCTACCGGGTAGCTCAATTCCTACGTATTCAACAAACGAGGGACTCCGCAATAATATAAGAAAGTATGCACAAAAGTCGCGTTTTTGAATATTATGATTTGTAAATTGTTTCATTTAGGCATACATTTTAGGAGATGTAAATGAAAGAATAAAAAAAAGTTTATTATTCAATTTTCTTAGAAAGATACTATGTATAAAAAAGCGATTACAAACGCCCTTTCCAGGCGGTGATAAATATTTAAAATCATGATATATGTATATTTAATAATCAGTAATAAATACTCAAGACAATGCGATTATTGAATGCATTTTTAACGTTTGTTGAACAAAAATAGGAGTAACGAAGATTTTAAAAAATAATTTATTTCAAAGTTGCATTCATTTAAACTTCAGTATACATTAATAAAAAATATAGATTTCATTTAATTTTCAAATATTAATAGGTATCAATTAATTTTCATGGATTAGTCTTATTACTTGTGAGTTTGAATAATAATGTATTTTTCTCATCTAATCAAATGAACTATGTTTATTTGAAAAAACAAAAATAGCGTTTCTTAATAAGAATCTCCTCAAACTTTTGAAAAGATTATTCGCTAATTTTGGAAACAAATTGAAAGGACGATTTTTAAAATTCGAAATTACCCGACACAAGCAGCGCGCCAGAAAAGTCTATTTCGCGGCATTACGCGCGCCGGCACTCTGAAACTTATTTTCAGCGACGACTTCTTAAGGCGCGTCACTCATGAAATGCTCAAAAACGTTTTGCTTTTTAGAGGCGCCTGCCGCGATCGTTGATTGCCCCTTTCACGCTCTTTTCGCGCTGCCGCATCGCGCACTTTCCACCGCGCGTTTTTCCCTCCCCCGCGCCACCGCGGTTCGTCAATTAGGTCGCACATATTGATTAAAATTAGCCGTGACGCGTTTGTAATTAGCGGACACTACGCGGCTTGTGTAATTTTTGAAGAGGTGCTACATGCCATTACCGTTTATTCATCAATCATGTTTTGTATTTTTTTCGCTTTAAAAATCAAGAAAATATCACGATGAAGGTTTGTTTAAACTCGTTCACTTCAATTTTTGGATCTGATTTAAACAGCTCAGTTTTTTGACGGAATTTATTTATTTAAAAAATTAAACTGACGTTAAACTGTTCATTAAATATATAGAAATTTACAAAAGGACGAAAAAAGTAATAAACAATTAACATTTTTAATTAATTATAATTTTTCTAATAAAATAGACTAAATGCAATCTAATACAACAAGCAGTTACAGAAAACATTTTATATTTTCGCTAAAGACCTAGGGGTGTTTTAAAGATTTTTAGATGGCAACGTATGCAGGAATTCAAAGTAATCAAATGATTAAGTATAATTTTATAAACAAAGCCTATAAATTATTCTGTGTGTTGAATTCGTACGAGGTGAATTCATACATATGCTATTAATTATTTATATACTTTAAAAAGGCGATGAAAACAGATGCCAAAATTTAATTACATACTCTGCTATTCCCACTGCAGGTTATAACTATATACAAATAAGTTAAGCTGTGTAGAGTAATCTCATTATTGTTTAATAAACTACTCAATTAACTGCAGTTCAGTTAATTTAACTGGGTTTATAGTTACTATCCATTATTTTGATACAAATAAACTTCTAATTAAAATTAATAGTATATCCTAATTAAAAAAACCGAAATAATAATTATTACAGTGACTTCATTTATATAAAAAAATAAATTGTTAAAATAATAATCCCTTATGAATTATTACAACGAATAAATAATGGTTTACCCATTCATTAAAAAAAGGATTGCAAAGTCACTTATATAAAAGTGGCTTGTCATTACACCGAATGCATAACCCCGTGCAAAAATTTGATTTCCCATTCTCCGCCAATGGCTCGGAAAAGCCGGGGGGAAATAAATTTCGCGTTCACCTGAATGGGGGCTAAAGTGCGGCGAGCGCGTTAACCCCTCCCCCGAAGTGCGGTCGCGATAAGGGGAGGTTTGATTTATACGGTGCTCGCTTCGGTAACACCTTTTAAACATCCAGCCGAGATTTGCCGCGAAGCCCGAGCTAAGGTACCCTTCCGCGGGCGGCACTTTGAAAATATTTGTTCGTCTTAAAACCGCAGCCTCCGTTCCAATTGGGGGTTTAATTTACTAGTGGTGCTCAGCTGAAATAAAAAATATGGCTGTCGAGGGTTATTCACTCCATGTAATTATAAACCACTTTTGAATAAGTGACCTTGTAATCACTATTTAATCATTTTTTAATTTCGTAATCGTAATAATTAATTTTTCAAAATGTCATCACTAGATATTGTAAAGTTAAGATTCTGAAATGAAGCTACTGACGATCCATTAAGTACCTAAGTAATAATCATTTAACTGCGGTTATAAGACGTTTCGTGTAATCATTGATAAACCGGTTGTACTCTCGTAACCATAGTAATTGAGTGTCACTAGGATTATAAGTTTTTTAATTTATATAGAAAATTTCTATAAAGTAGTTCGAACATTTGGGCACATTATTGCGCACTTATGCACACTTTTATACACTGTAAACAAGTTTGAACACTTTAGCACACTTTTAAACTTTTTTATACATTTATGTAAATTTAGTACATTTTTACGCACTTCACTGAGGAAATTTGGAAATTTCGTAGCGAAAATTTTAAAGTGTGAAATAGTGAATAAAAGTATGTATAACTGTGTAAAAATGTGTCAATTCGAACATAAATTTCCACTACGTTTGATGCTTCATCGCCGCTCTGTGCGCGGTGGATGTTTTCTCCGCCGATAAACGACCAGCCCGCCCCCGTCGAAGATCCTCGACCGATTTTTGAATCGGCCACCGGGGGGAGACTCAGCGGCGCATAGCCGCGGGCACCTCGGACAAAGGTGCAGGCGCCAAGTGCGGAGAAAAAAAGTGTCGAAAGGGTGGCGCGTGGGCCGGCGCAGTCATTAGAGCGCATTGTGAGCCGGCGGTTTGACACCCCCACCCCCCCTCGCGCATAAGCCAAGGCGCTTTAAAGGGACCATCCGCGCGAGACAGACAGCCCCATTTGCGCGTCTAGGGTTATTTGCCGCCCCCACCTTTTTTCGCCGTCCCCTCGGTAATTGACTTCCTCCGCTCGCTCGGCCGAATTTTGCGCGAAACTTTTTTAGTGCCGCGACGAGCTTAGCAAATTTTATCGGTGTTGGCGAAGAAAAAAGCAGGAAAGTTGGAGAATTTTCAAACTTTCGCGGGTATTCAAATCGGCTGCCCCCCTTTTTTTTCTTACACTCTTCTTCTTTTTTCATTTTTTTAGAAAAAGTAGCGTAGAAGAGTAATCTTTGGATAGTATGAAAAGAATGATATTTATAAGGAAGTCCGTGCCAAGCCGTCGCGGCTAAAAATCCAACCCCCATTTATTCGGGCTTAAAATTCCGCGTTCTAACACTTCCGCCCGAGCACTTTGCATATTTCGAGATCCGACCTGACCGTACACGCGTACATCGATCTACAGGGCAGGAAATATTCGCCGGGGAAACGGCCAAGAATGGAAGAAAGGAGCGAATGAAAAAAAAGTCGGGACGGCGCGAATCAGTTTTTTTTTTCCGCGATAAGGAAAAGTCCATTTTTCCGGTAAACGCGCGAAATTGAATCCGTCGCCTGTATCAACGAGCGCGCGATTTTTCCACCCGCCGGGGCACACGCGGCGATCGCCCAATAGAACGGACGCGCGATACGCGCGCTTTTATCGGCCCGGCGGATATTCGCGGGGGAGTATCGAGGCCGCTTTTTTTCGGCCGCCTCGGCCCGCGATAAATAGTTTTTTACGAGGCGAGGCATAATGCGATGGTCCATCGAGTCGATTTCGGCTATCGATTCCTTCGCCCGTTACGGTCAGAGCGCTAAAGGCTAATGAGAATTAGCGGACGCGGAAAAATCCAATCTACCGCGCCGATTCGCGGGCGCACCGGGGCGTCGCGTTCCTCTTTAAATATTGCTGGATAAAATTAAAGTTAAATATTAAAATTTATTAAAATGGAATAATTAATAACCCTTTGATCACTCGTTTTACCCATAAATGATATTTTTAAAAAGTATTTATCTCAAGTTTTTAGTAAAAAAACTGTAATAATGTAAAATAAATTTATTTATTGTTATTACAATTTTCATTATTGAGATACTTTTGCTGTAAATTTTAGTAGTAAAAATTTAAGTAAATCGAAATAAAGAAAATCTTGAAATGATTTCTTTTACTGAATGTGACTTCCAGCCTGTTTAATGTTTAGAAATAAATAAATAAATAAGTGAATAAATACATTTTATGAATAATTTTATTTTCTAAAAGATAATTTCCTTTTTTAAAAAGTCAACTAAGGATGTTGTAAAATATTTAAAGGAAGCATTTAGATTAAATGATGGGAAACATGCGGTTGGATGGCGCCAAATTCAAATGTTATTTTCAATTTCACATTTCAATTTGAATCAACAAATACTTTTTTGGTTTAAATAGATTAATTAGAATTTATCTTAGTCTATCATTTACTTTTTATGCCTATATCTCATGATTACGAATTTTGCTATTTCCAGATGATCATATGCAAGTTCCTTATATGTCTTTCCTCTGGTTAATTCAAAGATTTCACATGCAGAAAAAAATTTTGAAACGCAGCACTTGAGGAATCATAATTTAGTGATGAAAAAGTTAAAGATATTAACTTTATGCACCTACTTTTTCCTACGCTTTCCGTTTTAATTCGAGTAAAGTGATACGAATATAAGCGGTTACAGTTGAAAAAGCATCTCCACGTAGTACCCAGTGACCCACGGCGCGCAAAAAAAACTCCGGAATTAATCAAAATTATTTAAACCCGGCTATTTCTCACCGCGGGAAAAAGGGACTCGAGTTTAACCTTAGAAGCAGTCCGTCGGCGAATGAAACGGTAAACGCCGGCAAATATGGATGCAAGAAATTTAAAAAAGTTACGCCGTAGCCTCTCCCAGGCGAGTGATTCCGCCGCAGCTGGAAAATGAGTTCGCCCGCGCGCGCGGCTCTTTTAAAGAACGAGAGCAAAACGAGCGGAGCTGCGTAGCAGAGTGAATCACGCGTCCCCCGGGAGAACGAAAAGAGCGAGGGTAATAGACATCGGCTTGTAAAAACAAACCAAGCGGATTTTCTCAGTCGGGCCGCGCGCAACCGACTGCCGCGCTACCAAATTAAATTGTCATCATGCGCGGAATACGAGATGGCGCATTTGCATGAAAATCTACGAGCTTTATATTTCCGCGAATTTTTAATGGACAATGTTTTAAAAGATTAGCGCAAAAAGTACAAAATGGTCGTGCTTAACAAGGACGTAAATTTTATTAAAAGATAACGTAGCGTTGAAATAACGAAAGCGCGAGTGTCGAATTTTTTTCTGTAACGCCATTAGCGCGGTGGGCGAAGGAAAAAATTTAAAAACCAAAGGTCGCACCTAAGCGCGCGGTGTTACGTTCGAAAAAGAATGCAGGCAAAATTCTTTGAAACGCGAAAAAATATTTTCCGCGGCCGACGAGCTTAATGTTACGGCCGGCAGTAGCTGGGAGCTGCGAAGATGAGACGAGGCTGTTTGCGGTTTTCGACAAATCGTCAAAGCAAGCATTTCGCGCTAAGTAACGCGATGGTAAAAAGCCGTTCGCGTCTGCGCGTACTTGCGCCGTACAGACACTCGCGAATTTTATTTCCAGCAGTAAAATATAACGCGCTTCGCACGGATGTACACTTTTCTTTATGCTTTCTTCGATAAAAGTCAACAATACTCAATTTTCAGAAAATTGATTTAAGCGAATATTTCTTTTTAATGGATATTCTTTTCCAAAACGCATTAGATTCAGGTTGTAGTACAATTTTTAATTTTTACTTTCGAAAATTATGAATGGCGTATATTAACAGAATGACTTAATATATAAATTTATTTTAGAGTAATTAGAAGATTGCTATATATTTATAAAGATAATTTCGTTAATATATTTAAACAGTATGTTTCAATTGTAATTGAAATCTGAAATTTATTTCAAATCTTTTTAAATTTTGGCGTCAACTTTGTTTACTCATTAACCTACCAAATTACCTATTAATTCTCTACCCTTTGATCATGGCATTTTACTAATTGAAGTGAAAAGTGATCATGACATTTTACTAATTTAAGTTAAAGTGTTTCTATTAACTTTTTTCCCGTTAATATCCAGAACTTCCTCATGTTGCTATTAACAAACAGAATTTTTAAAAACCATTTCATACTTATTTTTATGAATTTTTAAACAATTTTTTGAATAAAACAAATATTGACACTTTTTATAAACAAAATGTTTTAAAACTTGTTTTTCTTTTTTCGTTTACAAATAATACTATAACATTTCTAAGTTATTCTATGCTTCAAATTTTGTTATATTACATAAGTATATACCTTTTAATTGAGCTATTTAAAATGAGTAATTAACTGCAATGGTAATTGTACGTTTTTTTCATGTTAAGTGTGTAGTAATCGTTACACGGATGATCAAAGGGTGACATCCTTTATTTAAGGATTCAACGACCTCGTTCTCGCCCGCGAATGGAGCGGTCGCGGCAACTCGCGCAGAAAAGCTCACTCATTGCATCGTTTTTTCGACTTTACCTCGAGAACGACTGCTCCAGCCGTTAGTGTAACGGCCGCTCGAACAGCGCTATATCGATTCGCAAGAATTTTCCCCGCGGAGAGCTCTCTCCTTCCTTTAAGTATCTCATTTTTATCGACCGTATAAACATCAGCCGCTCCGAAAGGCACTTACCCCCTGCGAGCGAAAATTTCATCCACGCTGTCCGGCTTATCCGAACCTCGCTGCTAAAGCCACTACATAAAACTCCGGGTACAGTGGGCGATTATATATAGGACTGTGCTTTCGAGGGAGGGCCGACGTCGCCGGCGGAATAAAGATTTTTCGTTTCCTTAAACAGTCTATCCCTTAACGTCGCTTTTTCGGCGGACCTTTTACGGAACCGCGCCTTTCACCAATTGCGCGCGCCGCAAGCTCTGTAATTTCATCGACGCGCTCGCGCGCGGTTACACGTCGACCCTCTTTCTCCGAGCGGCAACGAAAAACGAGGCGGAGAAGTGGGAAAAAGCGGAGGTGAGAAAAAATAGAAATTTCGCGCGGCGTCGGCGTTGTGTAATGAAGAAAAAGGGGGGCGGCGGCTCCCGAGAGTTATGTTTTAAATTTGATTTCTCCCCGCCGCGCCTGTGTTTCTCTGTTTTGTCCTAATTCGTTTAACGGCTTTTGCTCCGAGGGGTCAAGCGCCTTTTGTTCGCCCGCCCCCGCGGCAAATCGCACGCCGCGAGATTAAAGCGCTGATTCATTCGGAAGCCGCGTGGTATACCTGTACTTTGGGCTGCGGGTTTGAATTTCCGCTCCTTTCTAGCTGCGGTTGTATCACTGTTTTCTAAGGGGAAGGAAAATTGTTTTTTTTTTCTTTTTTTTTTGAGGGAGTAGGTTTAACTTACCCTGAAAGCATCGCGAAGCTCCTGCTCCTCTTGATCCTGACTCGTTGGCGAGGATGAGCTTGCGCTGCCTCCGATGTTACTGACTATCTCGACGAACTCTTCGAAGCTGACGTTACCATCGCCTGTAACAATATAGTTTTTCAAATTTTGCACTCTAAGGGAATTACTGATAAAGCGATTTCCGTAAATTTTTGTACTTTTCTCTATGTATCTGAATACATTTCTGTTCTCTTTTCTATCTATGATTTAGACAAAATTACCTAAATTTACAGAAATATACAAAAATGTAGAGAACAGTACAAAAATTTACGGATATTTGCAATTTTTAGGCACGTCCGCTACACGGAAGTGCCTTATATTTTCAATCGACCAAAAATGGGTATTTATATTTTTATAGCGTTTTTTATCCTTTAAATTATACACATTCAGTTCTCCCAGTAAACAATCAGCACTAATAAATAAAGATTTGATTCATCACAAATGCGACTTGGAAACGTTCGCAAGCGCCGAAACAACCTAGCGTCACCGGAAACACCTGCAAGCTCACAAGCGTGAGTAGGCCGGTTTTGGCGCAGTAGAATGAGTATACGTGTGGTCAGCCAAGGACTAGGCCGGTTTTGGTCCAGTAGTATAAGTCCCTGTTTAGTCAGACCGGGGTGTGGGTAGG
>UXGC01001773.1:0-17315 GCA_900480045.1 Eurytoma adleriae | reverse complement strand
AAAGTCATAGTTGATCTTTAAATTTTAGGGAATTCATTATTTCTATAACTTATAAAATACGTAAAATTAAGGTTTTTTGTTTTATGGATTCAATTTTTTTCGTATCTTGATTTTTATGTACAGATACCTTATTTAAAAATGCGTTGAACAAATATTGTTTTTCTATATTTAAGCATATTATTTTTAAATTAAAAATTAAAATAATAGAGCAATACATCATTTTTGAGGAAGCTACGTGCCAATGAATTGGCAGCGGTTTTTTTAGCGATGAGTCGGTCATGGCTATAAAATTTTTTTAATAAATAGCAGTTTGCAGGGCCAAATGACTAAAAAATTTTTTTAATAAATAGCAGTTTGTAGGGCCAAATGGCTATAAAAATTTTTTAATAAAAAGTAGTTTGTAGGGCTTAAAAAACCCTACGATTTGAGAAAAAATTATTTCCTAACTCAGAAACTAACCGAGATATCGTCAAAAAACTGAAAAACACTAAATTGGGCCTTATGAGGTCCCTAATGAATCTAGGGGTCTGAAAATCTAGGGATATTAGTCATTTTTCCCCCGAACAGGATGGTGTAATCAGTTTTAAATCGTTGGGGCCGATTTGAGTACCTTATTAGTACCGGTATTAGTATACCGGATAAGGACTACCTTATCCGGCTAGACTCTTGATATTTTTTCGTAATGGAAAATAAACCACAACTTTTTAATGTTTCCGAACATTTTATCCTACTATTATAAAAAATTTGTTTCAAAGCTATTAGGCCATTAGGTCTTGCAGTACTAAGTTTATAACCTCTCAAACCGTCAAACTGTATTTACGTGAATAATACGTACTAAGTTAAAACAATACAATATTGTTATGAAAGTATTGAAAACAATACTGTTTTGAAAGGACTATATTCTGCTTTAGGATCATTTTGCATCCAAATGTTTAATAATTTTAGTTCGCGTACGTTTATAGACTCATTCTAAATTATAAGCTTGAAACCTCTAGAGTGGGAGCACTTTAACGCCTGCCTGCGGGAATCGGAACGCGTGTCTGTCTAATCATTAATAGCATTGATTGAATAAACTATATTATTAAGATATAATTAATTAGTGATCGAAATAAGTAAATTGATAAGATACATTAACGACCTCAGCATAAAAAAAAGTATAACCACAACTTTAAGGAACAAGGAATAATACGTCTAAAGTCTATCTGTACCAGTCTATCAGTATCAGTATATGTTTATATAGTCTATATACTTTACACATCAGTATTTATGACAGTTAACATTGTAATAGTCATAAAAATATTTCATAATTTCACAAAAAATAGTAAATACAAAAATATTCCAAGAATAAATAATAGTCTACAAAGTGAGTAACGACATGTCAATTCTTATGGATTTTATGACACTCTAGGGTGAACAGGACATTGGGAAAGTATTTTCGGCATCTTGACGTTGTAGAATAAAGTCAAAAATATCATTTTCCGTGTCAAGTATGTGATCAGGAGTCACCTAGAGGCTTAAATGTCGTAAAAAATCGAAAAAATGCAGTTTTTATTTTTTTTTTTTGAGGTCGTTCCTCCACTTTTAAAATTCTGAGAAAATTTACAGCTATTTTTACATTAGAAATACAGAATATAAATTTTTTTCAGCTTTGAGTATGTCTTAGGTTTTTTTTTAATTTAATTTTTAAATTTTTAAATTGTCCTGAAAATTTCACATTAAATTTTTTTTAATAAATACCAGATTTTATTGCTTTGAAAAACCTACAATTTGAAAAAAATTATTTCTTAGCTCAATAATTGACCGAAATATCGTAAAAAAACTAAAAATCACTAAATTGGGCCTTATAGGGTTCCTAATGTGTCTAGGGGTCTGAAAATTTAGAGATTTTAGTCATTTACCCCCCGAACAAGATGGTGTAATTAGTTTTAAATTCCCCACTGTGCGGCGTGTCTCTCACTCTCTCTCTGCTCCGGACGCTCGCCTAAGCAACTCAGCCAAGGCATCGCTCCCGAGTTATCTTAAACTTTTAACGGCTCACCCCTTCACCGCCTGCTCATCTGCTGAATCTGCTCAAGTGCTGTGTCCGCTCACCTGGTTTGCCTGCTTAGCCTGCTCACCTGCGCATCCAGTTTACTCATCGGCGACACATCAGGGCTCGTAAAAGTGCACGGCTGTTTTCAAAAGGTCAATTTAAGTGTTTTTCGGAAAATCAATTAACGCTGTCGCGACGTTGATTTATTTTTGCGATGTCGGAAAGTGGGTGGTGGATGATGGGAAATTTGATATTTGAAGAAAACAGCTGTTTTCGACTATTGTGGTAAAAACATACGATGTAAAAAACATATTACAATTTGAATAGAAAAATTTTGTATTTATTAAAATAGTATTCATATATTCGTGACATATAAACACGTCAAATTAATTTGCGACAAAGGTAAAAAGGTACCGTACACGCACACCCACTACTACAGGGCTGTCATTAAGAAGCGAGAGAGAGACAAGGCCGGCCAGCTGACGAGCACGCGGTGCTCCTTCTACGGCCAAGATCGCCTTTTCTGCGCCCAGCACCGATGAAAGCGGCGACTATCGCCCACAGGAGAGCCTCCGGAGAAGCAACAACGCCAGGAGGCAAGGAACATGATTTTCAGAGCCGCGCGAGTGCGTTGTAACATATTATTTTATTTAATTATTTGCTTATTCAGTTTTATATTTTGCAGTACTTGCTCGATCACAAGCATCTCATCATAATCCAGAAAAGAGAATCAGGGATAAAAATTATGAAAATTTTTGAATGGGATACTTAACATACGTTAAGTAATTAAAATCTGTTGTAGCCTTTAAAGGTACCTTTTTTTAGGGTCTCAAAAAAAGTTTTCAAAACTGTCACACGCATCGAAAAAGCGCCCACCCTGTTCTAAAAATGGGGGAGAAAGATGAGGGTTTTCGCTGTACTCGTTGCACCTGCAGCTTCATCTAGGCAATTACTAAAAGCTAAGTTATTAAAATGAAATGTTAATTTATAATAATACATTCCAATAAACTTTTTGAATAAGTCTAACTATATGGTTCTGCATCATACCGCTCCATCCAGAGTCTACTCTACTTTCAAGATTCATATTTATACTTATTAGTTATTTATTTATTTAATTATTGGGTTAGCAAATAAGTACAATTACAATCGTAATCATAATTTTCTATACATTGAGTACAAGTGTTCTGTATCACTTGACCGTTCCAGCTAGAGCCGATCCGCAAGTGCTCCGCGGGTCCGGGCGCGCGGCTGAGTTAGGCAGAATCCCCATAGCTCATCTATTAATATATTTTCTTTTAGTTTGAAAATTTGAGTTCCGTTTAATTCCTGTATAATTTGTATCTTTTATGAATGGCGACTTCTGCCGTAATTTTTCGTCGTCTTTTTATAACTCGTTTTATGATACCCTTTCTTATGACATACATTTCAATAGAATTATTTGTAGAATATGTTTCCTATTTTATGGATTTCTTATTTGTTCATTATTAATCATATCATGTTTTAAAGTTTTTTACTTTTACTTTAAAGATCGAGTTGAAATTTTCGAGTTACACAGGTTTGTCGCAATGATAGAAAACTTTCAAGTTACACCGATTTTTATTTAGGGTGGAGAAATCTGATTAGTCAGTACTGAAGTAAAAATTCCTAGATGATGGTACATTTATTCATTCATACAGCATGCAATTATTTTAATTCACTTTACAATTTTGCAGCATAATTATCAAACTAAATACATTTATTGGGGGTGTAACTTAATTTTTGGCTACAAAATGTAACAGAAATACTAATCCTTAGCTTTAGTATATAATAAAGATAGTAATTCTGTCTATTAATTCTTAAAAACAGTATTGTAATGTCATTTGAAGTCAGTGATTGCACTTCTTTTCTTTTTATATTATAAAAGCAGCTGAAGCACGCAAGGTACTCCGTTGGACATTAAGCTAAAATAGCGTTACCTAAGTACTTTTAAGAAATGGTATCAGATATCGAGGGAAGGAAATTTTAAATAAGATGATTCGTTTTAACAAAAACCAAATCTTGAAAAAAAATTGTAGCTCCAAGCATCCAAGAGTTATATAAAAATAAATAACCTAGCTGAAAGTTTCAAGAAGAATCGTTGAGAATTGGCTGAATAATCCCGTGGCAAGTGATAAAAACTGTTAAAAACCGTGTGTTTATAGTGCTCAACATCTATCTTAATGTACGGTAGGTTCGGACTTCTAAATAATTAAAATGTATTTCTTAAAACAGATATTACGGAAAGAAAAACATTTTTTCGCAATATTCCAAGTGGAAATTGAATAATATAATAATAAATAAAAAAAAATATATATATAAAAGTTATAAACTTTTAAACATTGTCTCAAATCTGGAAATTACACTTTTTTACTAAAAGATATTATTTTTTTATATTTTCCTTATACAAAGAAAAGTAAAATAAAGTTTCTTTAAAAGCATGTTAGAAGTTTTTAGGTGTTTATAATCAAATGGTGTGTGTGTGTGTGTGTGCATGCGTGCGTGCGTGCGTGCGTGCGTGTGTGTGTGCGTGCGTGCGCGCGTGTGTCCGCGTGTACCTATGCATGTGCGTATGTGCGTGTAAAGGCTTGAATATTACACTTTTACCCAGAAATAAAACATTAAAACTACGCTTGATGTACTTTTCCACACTGTATATATTCCGTGTATTGCGTTATTCGATATACAGGGTGAGTCATTTTAATGTACCAGGCCAAATATCTCGAAAACTAATGGAGATGGAGAATAACTTTAAATACGAAAGTTGCAGGGTTCAGAGGGGGCTAAATGATGGTGACTTTGACCATGACCTTGATGTCAAGGGTCAAGGTCAATTAAAGGTCAAATCGATTTTTTCAAATGGGAACCCCTACTTCTGACCTCGGAAATTGAAATAGCGAAGAATTTTATGTTAAGATATGACCTGGTGTGAAGGTCATGATCAAAGTCATGGTCAAGATCTATATAAATCATTTTAATGTTCAGGCCAAATGTCTCGAAAACTAATGGGGATGGAGAAAAACTTGAAATATGAAAGTTGTAGGGTTCAGAGGTGGCCAAATGATGGTGACCTTGACCATGACCCTGAGGTCAAGTGTCAAGGTCATTTGAAGGACAAATCGATTTTTTCAATTTTTTTCATGACTATGATCATGACTTTCACCGAAGGTTATATCTGAACGTAAAATTCTCAGCTCTTTCCATTTCCGAGGCAAAAGTAGAGGTTCCCATTTGAAAAAATCGATGTCAAGTTATAAATTCATCCTAGCGAGGAAATCATCAGTGCTCCAAAATCAAAGATTCTTAAGGGGATGTAAAACCCAGGGTTAGGAATTTGCCGTTCAGGCTTGGATATTTTCTTCGTTTTCTTAAAATCAAAACAAATTTTTGAAAAAATCGCACTTTGTTGCCCTGGTGTAAAGAATTTCTGGTTTCAATTTCAAGTAATTCCGATCAGAACTCTAAGAAAAAAATTGGTTGAAAAATTACGTTTATGCGCTATATTTACAAATTTTTCAACCCATGTTTCTCCTAGAGTTCGGATCGGAATGACTTGAAATTGAAACCAAAAATTCTTCACACCAGGGCAATAAAGTACGATTTTTTCAAAAATTTGTTTTTATTTTAAGAAAACGAAGAAAATGTCCTTCCGGTACGGCAGATTCCTAACCCTCGGATTCACATCCATATAAATAAATATTTTTTCTTGTATAATTGAGTTTGGAAGTTACGTAAAAAAGGCCAAAAATTAGGTTACACTCCCAGTACTTTTTTATAATATAATGTAAAGGGAAATTTATTTATCTGTTAAAGAAAAAATAATAAAATTAAAACTAAGGGTTAAAATCGAGTTCCTTGGTGAAAATAAGTTTAAAAAATATTTCGTTGGTATTTATAATGAATAGCTTCTTAGAATTTTTGATGTACATTCATTTTGTATTGGTCATCGTTAACATGTATTTGTTTTAACTGACAATTCATTGGCCACAAGGATAAAACAAAATTATACAAGTATAACTGTTACTATATTTTTTTATTAGTAAACATAGATTTTGCATATTTATGGATGGTTCACCAGTCCATAAAATGTGAAAAAAATAAGGTACATAAAGTACACAAATATATTCTTTTTCACAAAATTTACAACCGAAGCTTGGCATTATTTAATGAGGGTCTGGATCAAAGAGGAGAGTATAAGTTGAAAACGAAGTATTATTGCCCAATCAATGTATTTTTCTAAGTCGCTCAAATTGGAATTTGAAGTGTGGTGATGTAGAGAATTGCGTAGCGCATCTTTTTTCTATTGTACACAAATTTGCAACTTTGAATTTTTATTTGTTATAAACAAACAACGATGTTTTTCGAGAAAATATTATTGGAAGAAATGTTGACCTCTACTCGACGTATGTTAATATCGGCGGATATTAATATTTCTTTCAAACTGTTACAAAATTAACTTTGAAGTATTCCGTGGCTTTTAAACTGAATAAGAATTATTAATAATTTGAAATAAAATGGCGATTACAAAAATTTTTTCAAATTAAAAAGTTGTTATGAATTTTTTATTTTCGACATTCGATGATTTGATTAGTATCATTGTGATTGTAAAGGTCTAAGGGAATTTTTTGGAAAGTAGCTTCTTTCTATATGCGACTGTTGAATAATTGTAAGAATATTTATAAAACGATTGCGCCGCGCGCTCGATAGTACTGACGTCGTATACTTCCGTCAAAGATATGTGCGAGTTGAAGTCAACATTTCTTGAAATAATTTTTTCTTGGAAACATCGTTTTTTGTTTATAACAAAAAATTACAAATTTTTAAACAATACAACAAAGATGCGCTACACAATTCACTGTATGGATATACTTTTCAAATTTCAATTTGAACGACTTTGCAAAATCTATTGATTGGACAATACTTAATTTCAGTTTTCATCTTATACTCCCTTCTGTGATCAAGGCCCTTAATTATAATGATTTCGTTTTTCTACATCTTTTTAGGTCATTATTTGAGGTTCCGAAATCTTAAAAAAATTTTAGTAGATGTGTATTTTTAAAATATCATATTATAGATTTGTTTACGAAACATATGAAATAAATATTTTTTATTTATACTATTTTCACAGAAATTTCATAATTTTTGTCGAATAGGGATTTGAGCCAATATTTTACCTTATTTTACAGTTAAATTTTTAGAAAATATGGCAAGAGAATAAAATAAATTAAGAAATTTAAATTGATCAATCAAGAATTTTTACCGATATTTTATTCAATATTAGCTAGAACAAATAATTTTTCTTTTATGCGATTCATTTTGATTTGATATAAAAGCCTCACGAAATCATAGATCGGGCAACTGCAAAAGATGGGACAAATAATATTCAACGGAATATGCACGTGCGAGAGAACTGTGGAACATGATCAATAAGATGCAATCTTTCCATTTGATGCAGAGTGTGGACGCATTCGGGCTAAAGCTCTTTAGATCCTTCTATCTTCTTAAAGAATGATTATAAGCAGGGTCAAATTTAGCCATACTATAGAAAAGAGAGAAGAAGAAAAGGAAAAAAATTTTCCTCTAACCGTAAAAGTTTTTTTTACACACAGGCGTAAAATGCATATTTCACGCCCTCCAGGCGGAAACCAAGGTATGCAAAGCTCAAAGTCACTAAAATAATGTCGATATCCAGAGCAGAAGGATTTACAACTCAGCGATGCCTACTCTAGGTTTATCTATCAAGAATATTTACCGACTCAAAAAATGTATATTACAAGTAACAATCAACCATTCACTTCGCAAAACAAAGATATATCACTTCAAATATCAGAAATCAAAGGAAAACCACAAAATAGCCAAGAAAAATCCTGAATAGTAATGTACTAGACATCAGCCCATAGAAATATTCAAAAAAAGAAGCTAAAAAACTACGATCGACACCCCGCCATCCGCTATCGTGGCAGCGAAGCGTCTGACCTCGCCCCCGTCGCCATCGATCGAGAGCGTTCCCAAATTATATCGTCCGGTACCGCCTCGTGGGCGTTCCCTCTCCATTTTGGAACCGCTACTAGCCGAGTCTTCAAGCGCTACGCCCGGCGATCTAGCTGGTTCTCCAAATTCTTAGTTGATTTCCAGATGTTGCAACAATCTGTCAATCTGATTGAGACCAAAATAACCGCACAGGAAGAGCGGACAGTTGCCCTCATTTCGAAACTACGGTCTAAGCTCCGTACGGAGATGCAGAAGGAGATCAGTGCGCTCCGTGCGGAACTGCCGCCGTCTTTATCAAATTCTCATAAGCATTCGAGGTTCTTGTCACGGGCATTCCTCGCTCTATTAGTCTTGACAGGTCACAACTTGTCGCCAAGCTTTTTACTTTTTTAAGCATTATGAATCTTGCCTCTTTCGTAATAGACACGAGACCCTGGCTTACTCGAAGGAATGCTGGTGGTGCTGCGGGCGACGAAGGTCGCAGAAATAATGACGACGATCGTCTTAGCTCGAAGGGTATTATTATTTGCTGGTCCTCGACCATAGTTCGAGACAAAGTTGGTGCAGCAGCAGGTCTCCTCAGGAATGCACACTGCTCCTTCATTCTAGGTGAAGGTGGAGAAACGGCCATCTATTTCAGGGCCCGTTGGCCAAAACCCGTATATGAGCTTTATAAGAAAGCTCTCATTCGTTGCAAAGCAATAAACTACGCTCGTCCGATTGTGCGCAATGGTATTGTCTGGGCTCGCAAAACTGCCAATGACCCTCTTCTCCCTATCAGAACTGAAACAGAACTTCTTTTCCTTCAACAAAATCGCGCCTGAAGGTGCGTGGGTACTCCCTCTGGTCCAGCACATACCGTTTCTTTACCTTTTGTCCTGTCTCATATAAATATTAATCGTCTTAAATCAAATTTCACGATCTTAGATTCTTTCATCGAGCCGAGCACGCATGATATTATTGCAGTTACGGAAACATTTCTCACCGAGGCCGATTCCGATGAGTCTGTTAAAATGCAGGGTTTCAACTTTTTTTAGAAACGATCCATCAGGAAAAATTGGCGGAGGCGTAGGTGCCTATATCCAGGACTGTTTCAGTGCTAGTATCCTCGGTACCTCCAACCCGGACTTCGACAATCCTCCTGAATACCTAATTCTATCGGTCACGTTTAATAGTATGAAGCTTCTACTGAGAGTCGTCTATAGGCATCCTAACGCAGCCTACGCTCATGAATTCTTTCATACTCTTGCACAGTATATGCCTCGTTTCAATTCTTTAGTTGTTACCGGCGATTTCAATACTAATATGGAGGTGATCAATAACCACTCTACCCATTTGAAAACTTGCCATGAGCAACTCGCCCTCTTTCTCGTGCCTTCCGGCGCGACATAACATGCCGTAACAGCTTCAGGGAATTCACACACCTGGCTCGACCTATTTCTCGTCGATGATTTGACTAAAGTCTTGGAGTATAGAAAGTCTGACTCTAGTTTCATCGCTGGGCATGACTTTATTCAGGTCAAATTGGATGTGTGTCTTCATCCTCGACCTAACAGGAAAGTCTTTAACCTCTCACTACATAAGGTCGACTAGTCTGCTCTCGATGAATCGATTGGTGAGGCCCTCGCAGATTATTCGCTCGTGCAATCTGCTAGTGCTGACGTGAGGGCAAACCTCCTCACGTCTGTTATTAACTCGTCGTTTAATAGGACAGTGCCCCTTAGGCTTGTCGAAATCCCCTCCAAGCGGAAGCCCAGGGTCACGCGTGAACTGAACTGAAATTCCTCATTCACGATCGACATCGTGCCTTCAGACGCATGGTGAGGTTTAATAGTCCAATTAACATCATGTGCTATCGAACCCTGCGCTCTGAAATTTCAAATCGACTTGATTCAGCCAAGAATGCTCATTTCAGAGCCCGGCTGAACAATGCTGACTATCAGGCCTCCTCTTTCACACTTCTCTACTAATGATCTGAATGAACATTACAGTAGAGTTGGGATTGATAGTCCCCCCTAACTGTTAACGATCTGTCCGATGCACTCTCTGCCTGTCCTGCGACTTCTTTAGTAAGCAATGTCACTCCTTTCTGACTGCAACCTGTCTCGATTGAGCGTGCGATGAAACTCATCGTCGGCTCACATTTAAGTGCCATGGGGGAAGATAAAATCTCCATGGACATGATCAAGCTGGCACTGACCACTATCCTTCCAAACCTGGCTAACATAGATCCCTGAACTGTTCTGAAAACTTCATCAAGCTAATATACTCCTACCTCAAAGACAGAACGCAAGCTGTCTTGGATCAAGATGGCAAACCCACTAACTGAGCTAATGTCACCGCAGGTGTTCCTCAGGGAAGAGTATTAGGGCCGTTACTCTTCGCTATATACATCAATGATCTCCCCTTTGTGCTCAGGTACTCGTTGCATATGATATATGCGGATGATACTCAAATTTACCTGTCTGTCCTTGCTGATTTTCTAGCTGGAGTTCATCCAATCAGTAGAGATGGTGAGGCGGTAGCCAGGTGGACGGCTGAAAATGGCCTTAAGCTTAAGCAAGACTAAAGCGATGATTATGAGAAGTCTTGCGTATAACTCTGAGCTTGATCTAATCAATCTCCCAAAAATTCACATTTTTGGTGACTCTCTCCCCTACGAGGAACAGGTGAAAACTTTAGGCCTTATTGGTCAAAGAACATCGTTGCCCTAATCCGTGGAGCCAATTTTGCCCTGCGCTACTTGCGCCAACACAGCCACTCTCTCTCTCTCTCTCCAGATCGCTTAGAAAGGAACTTGTCGAGAGAATGGTTCTCTCCCAGCTTGATTACATGTGTGTACTTTACAACGACACCGACAAAACGCGGAATAAAGACCTGCAGGTGCTACAGAATGCCTGTGTGCATTTTGTCTTTGGGTCGCGGCGCAACCTGCCTTATCGACACCGCTTTCGTGCACTCACTACTCCGTTTACGATAACAGCGTGCGTGTTAGTTTTTATGCGATTTTATATGTTCCTGCTCATTTTTCTTGCGCCTACTGCGTCTTTTATGAACATATGTAGACTTTTAAGCGTGCGGCGATTTTTAATCGGTTATTAAATTCTTTTACTTCTTTTATTTCTTATTCTTTTTAGATACAGTTTTTGTTTTGCTTATGCATAGATGTTGTTTTGCCGTAAATGTAACCGTAAGATCGTAAGTCGTCGTCTTACTTGCGAAGCTTGTCGTAGCGCCTTCCATCCCGGCTGTTTCACTGCGTACCGCAAAAGCCGGGACGCCAGAGATTGTTGCGTCCTTGCTCTGAACGCGACTGTTAGCACGTCAACTGATCCCGAGGAACGCTTACCCACCTTAAGAGACCTTCCACCGCTTACACCCCCATCTACTTCGAGCGATATCCGTGTGTTAATTCTCATTTCCTCACCAGACTCGAGAAATTTTCCTAAGCGTTCGCGCTCGCCGACCACATCGTCAGAATCGCCTGTGCATAAGGCATCTCAGGTCGCCTCGTTACCCACGCCTTCCCCAGAGCATAGCCCGCACACTATGTGTAGCTCAGACGATCATGCTTCCGCGTGGTTCACAGCCTATCTTGATGAATATCGTCGCGACAAAGCCGATGATAAGGCGGCGATATAGGCACTATCCGAACGGATTGGTAAGCTCGAATCTCAGTGTGACGACAAAAACGCAGACCTTGCGTATCTGCGCACTGAGTTAGAAGCAGCTCGTACCGACCCATGCGAAATCCTGATTTCAGGCGTCCCTACTGATCAGCTGGACATGCGCCAAGCTACTACTCATATCTTCGCTGAAATAGATGTTGCGGACATTACTCCTCATACAGTCGAATTTCGCCCATGGCTACCCATCCCTCGTCGTCGCTCAGGCGCTGCTGAGCAGTCTAACGAGCCTACTAGTCACATATGCACCTATGTAGTCAAGCTGGCGTCGACTACTATTCGTGATTTGGTCGTAAAAAAATCCAGCGCCCTCGACAAGCACACCTCACCTCTTTTTGTCAATTTTCGGTAAAGGTGGCGCGAGCAAAATCTACCTTAATCAGGTTTTTCCAAAATCGGTCTACGAGTTGCGCCAAAAAGTTCGTCGAGCGACTAAATCGCTTAACTATGCCCCTCCCATAGTACGTAATCTCACGGTCTACATGCATGAGACGCGTGACTCGGAACTCATCCCGATACGCACTTCTGAGAACCTCTCCAAACTTGCTCCTCACCTGCCTATGGACTGACGCTTGACGACGCGGCAGTCCGCTGACGATCACCCTGGCTCTTTCTATATCGGTTACATTAATGTAAATCGCCCCGCTACTCACTTCGTAGAAATTGAGGGACGTTGTGCATCACGCCGTTATGATGGACTCGCAATCTCTGAGACGTTCTTGACCGAGTTTGAGCCGGACCATCATCTCACACTCGAGGGCTACAATTTTTTTCGCGTGGACCGGCGGGGTCAAGCAGGTGGGGGAATAGCGTTGTACGTACGCGATCACTTTAATGTAAATATCTTGGCCACCTCAAACGGTGACATACCGGAATTCCTCATTCCCGAACTGGTAAATAGCCGCACAAAAGGGCTCGTTGCAGTTGTTTATAGACATCCTAGAGTAGCTTATCCTACAGCCTTCTTCACCAGCTTGTCTGCGTAGTTGCCTCGCTACAACCATGCAGTGATCACGGGCGATTTTAACGCTGACATGTGCTCAGTAAACGATGAATCAGCTAATCTCCGCGAGCTCATTTTCTCGCACTCGCTCCTTCTGGTCCGCTCGGAACTGACCCACCATGTCTTGAGATGTGATCGCCCACGCTCACACACTTGGCTTGAATCTTCTCGTGGCTCAAAGCAGCATCTGGCGTACCCCAGGGTAGTGTTCTCGACCCCTACGCTTTGCCATTTATATTAATGACTTGCCCACTATTCTACGATACATATAGCTCCACATCTTCCTCAAATTTGATTACGCTTGTGCTGTCTATCACGACCTGGACGTCACTACCAATCTGGATCTCCAGCGTGCACTCAATTCGTGCGTCAGGTTCGTAGTCGGAGCCATACCTTTCCTGGCACGTGTATCTCCCTTTCGACTCGACGTGGGATGGCTTTCTGTTGCCCGCGGGCGTAACTGACTTCACTAATAGAATCAGTTTCTTCAAATCATTCTTGCAAAACACTCTGTTTGAACGCGATGCGGGAGTGTGGCTGGAAACACTGCGTGTCGAAGCAGCGCGACTATAGTCGTTTGTCGCGACCTACTGTTCAATTACAGTTCAAATCGAGCAATTTTTAAATTCTAATGCGTTTTTCTATTGGATTTCACTATCTATTTTTGCAAAGCGTCTTTTCTTTTTGCGTCTATCAATGTATCTTATCTCTTATTGTACCTACTTTGTATTTCTTAAGCACTAGATGGGGTCACACGGAGAGAAAAAAAAAGTTGAGTTTATTAATTTGTCAGGTTATTATAACATAAGAAGTACGATAAGCAGCTATTGAATAAAATTAATTATTTCATAGATGTCTGTAAGAATTTTTAAGGTGGTCCATCACCTTTAAATTTTTCTTTACAAAATATCCTAAGAAAAGAAATTTTTGTAACAAAATGGTGCCAATTAGAAGTCTCAAGACCCATTTTACCTTAAGCTACATCAATTTTAAAATTTTGGCTTTCGCGTAATCTACAGGTTCACCGGATCAATCAATTAAATTTTTGGAAATTAATGTCATTATGGGGTGAAGAGTTGTAGAAATTAAAATTTTTATTTGCGGAGGAAGGCGGCCTACGGGGACTCGAGGGTCTAAGAGAAAAAAGAAACAATAGAGACAACACACTAAATGAAGAAGGCAAAGAGATGGTAAACTGGTTAGAAGAGCAATAATTAGGAATAGGAAACGGAACAACGACAGGAGATAAGGGAGGAGAATGGACATTCGTGGGAGCGAGAGGCTGCACCGCAATAGACTACGTGATAAGGAACGAGGAAGAGAAAGAAAAAATAAAAGCGATGAAAGTGAAAAGCAATACGAAATCGGACCACTTACCAATCGAAATGGAGATAAATTGGGAGAAAGAGAGAACAGAGAATTCAGAAGAGGAGACAGAAGAAAATACAAGAAAGGTGGTAAAATGGAAAGATGAAAACATAAAATCGTTTAAAGACAGTATGAGAGAGTAAAGCAAAACAACACCCTGGAGTGAGTTCAAAAAGAAGGTGAGAGAAAAACTGCCGATCGTGAAGATAACCGACCAAATAAAAGATAGAGTAGAAGAAAAGTGGTGGGACGCGGTATGCCACAAAAAGAAAGTAGAGTTAAAAGGAATACTGGAAAAACTAAGAAAAGGAATCATTTCGGGAGAAGAATGGAGGAAAGAAAGAAGAGAATACAGAGAACTTATAAAAAGGAAAAACGAGGACAAAGCAAAAGAATGGGTAGAGGAAATTGAAAAAGATAAGAGCATGAAGACATTTTGGATGATCATGAGTAAGAACAGAAAAAAGGGCGTTGCGATAGACAAAGTCAATAACGAAAGAGCAATGGACAAGACATTTCTGGGAACAATACGTAATAAAGGAGAGTACAGAAACATTTAAGGAAACAACAGCCGACACAGAAAGAATGGCAGAAACAGGAAATATCGACAGAGGAGATCACGGAGGTAATAAGAGGACTGAAAAGGAAAAACGCAGCTATATGGAAAGGAGGGAAAGTTTCCAATGAATGGAAAAAAGGGATACTCAGGCCAATATTTAAAAAAGGTGACAGGAAGGAAGTAGGAAAATAATTAGAGGAATAAGAGTAATGGACACGGAATACAAATTGTACCCGGAATTCCTAAGAAGACTAGAGAAAGAAACAGAGGAGAAGAAAGTAATAGATCAAACACAAATGGGATTCAGAGAAGGAAGAGAAACGGCGGAGGCGATCTACGTGCTAAAAGAAGCAGTAAGAAAAGGAACGGAGAAGAAAAAAGGAAAAGTTATAACGGTATTTGCAGGTATGAAAGCAGCATTCGACAAACTAAGGAGAAAAAAGATGTGGGAAAGATTGATAGAAAAGAGCGTAAATAGAAATCTAGTGGGGAGGATAAAGAAACTCTTCGACGGATCTGCGGCGATAATTGAGATTGAGGGTGAGATAATTGATGAGTTTTAAATACTGTAAGGAGTGCGGCAGGGATGCCCGCTCAGCCCAACGCTATACAATGTAGCAGCAGCGGATCTGAAGGAAGAAATGGGAAAAATGCAAAGAAGTGGAGTAAGAATAACATAAAAAACAACAGATTAAAATCTCTGTCATACGCGGATGATGTAGTCCTACTGGCAGAGGATGAGCAGATCATGAAAGAGATGTTTAGGAGGTCCAAGAGATGGGTTGAGAGAAAAAGTCTGGAACTGAACACGAGAAAGACAAACATTTTAATATTTAGAAAGACAGGATGAAGATGGAAGAATCTAGAATTCAAATGGAAGAAAGTGGACCTAGAAATAGTGAAGAAATTTGACTACCTAGGCTACACCATAAAAGAAAACAACACAGATAAAGAGCACAAGAAAACGATAAAAGTGAAAACAAACGGAGTAATAGGAAGGCTCTGAAGCATAGCAGATGGGTACTTCAAAAATAACTGGGACTTAAGGATGAAGACTTTCAATGCAATGATGAAGGGAATAATAATATGGGGATAGTCGGAGAGAAAGGAGATAGAAGCGATTCAGTGGAAATACGTGAGATGGACATTGAAATTAAATAAATGCACGACATGGCTCACGATAATGAAAGAATCAGGAAGGAGGAAACTAGCAATAGACGCGGCTAAGAGAGCGATCAAATTTGAAGGAAAGCTTAGAATGGAATGAGAACACAATGCGGTAAAAGAGAATTACTAGAAAAAATAGGGATGTCGATAAAGGCATGAAATGACAAGCTGAGAACAGATGGTGTGAGCTGGAAAGAGATAGAGGAGGCATTAAGAAATCCAGAGGAAAATAGAAAAATCAACATGTGCAAAGGAGATAAAGGAGGTGGTAGGAAACAATAGGGACATATACAGAGACAAAAATGTAAAAATGACGAAAAACGGATTAGAAATTTTAGAAAGATTCAGAATGTAAAACGAAGCTAGAAAATGAAAACTGGAGGAAAGAGGAGGAAAAGTTATGTAGACTCTAAAAAGGAAAGACGCTTCGACGTATATCTTAATGGACTGTGAAGCGACAGGAGTAAACAAAAATTGGAAACAACTACTAAAACTACTAAAACTAAAAGGAGAAAGGAAGTGTATTGCGAGACTAAATCGGATACTATGGATGAGGAAACAAATAGAGAACAGACAGTAATAGACAGTAACAGAAGTACCCTACTCAGAAAGATTGGAAGGTAGAGTTGGAAATACAAAAGACACACAAGGTAGGACAAAGAAATCATAACCTAAAGCAACAGGTGTCTGTTAGATTAATGTCAAGACAAAAAACTGGTAGAAAATCGAGAGACACAGAAAAATGGAAAAAAGAATTAAAGAAATGTTCGAGAAGATGAAGTCAATAAGAATAAAGGTAAGAGAACCGGAAGAGGAGATTAAAAGGATGAGAAAAGAATGAGAGAAGAAAGAAAAGGTCTGGACAGAAAGAGAGAGCGAATGGGCTACAGAGGGACAGAGCAGCAAAGCAAAGAGAGAGAAAGAATTCAGAGAACTAGAAGAGAGAGTAAAGGAGATTGAAAAAAAGATTGGAGGAGGATTAATAAGAAAAGAGAGGAGTGAAGATGAAGAGAACAGAAGCAGCAGCTGGGAGTGGGAGGATTGGGGAGACATGGACAAGAACCCAGAAAGAGACTTGAATAAAGTAAGGAGCGAGGTGAAGATAGTGGGGAAGAGGCATGAGGAGGGGAGCGCGGTGAATAAGTTCAAGGAGAGGGTCCTAATTATGAGAAGAGGGCCAAAGTGGAATAATAAGGAGTCTATTGAAGACTGGATAAAGAAGGATACAGGACTGAATGTAGAAATTGAATACGTAAGAGAAAACAAGCATTTGGCGAAGATCTGGTATCCCGGTTGAAAAGATTTCATAAAACCCTATAAAAATTATTGTTTATGGGGATGTATGAGGTTTCTGCGCTCGGAGTTCCTGATAAACCCTTATACTCATGTTCTTAAAAAAATTTGTCCTTATAAATCTTTTTAGAAATTACTCGTCTACCAAAAACAAGTAATTTTGTTTAAGGTTTATAACGACAAATTTTTTTAAGAACATGC
>UXGC01001772.1:0-17337 GCA_900480045.1 Eurytoma adleriae | reverse complement strand
GACCATATTCTGGGCAGAATTTCTGGTCAATAAATGTTAAAATGACGTATATCTAAAAATTTTGCAAATACTCTTTGACACTCATTTATTGACCAGAAATTCTGCCCAGAATATCATCAATTTTCTACCAGGGTACGAATTATTTTAAAGCGGGCGAAAATGGAAAGAATTTTTTAAAGAGCTGGCTGAACACGGTGGCGACCTTTCTTCTCGCCGGCTGAAAAAGTCAATTTCGTCGAAACGAAGTAAAAAAAGAAGTTCAAAAGCGTCGGCGTCGCGCGGCCGTGGAAGTTGCAGAGGCGCGCTCTTAAGTGTTAGAAAAAAGAAACAAACGCAGCGGAGCTACACGGCGGCGGTGGAAAATCTCGAAACGACCTCAGCCGTTGCCACGCAAGAATATCCAAGTTTATCCGCGTTCTATTATGAAGCATTTCTCTCTTTCTCGGCCGGAGCTTGCGCCGGTGGCGTCGGCGGCGTGCAGCTGTTTAGCCTCGTTTCGGCCGACGTTAAATGTCTCATAGCTTAAACTAACAGAAACTGTCTTCCTAAATCCTAATCTAAATTTTTAACAATCTATAAATAAACTTTTGTCTATATTTACGCTGAATTGCTTCTTAAACAATTAAATTTTAACGAAATTCTGTAAAATTCTCTTGCCAAATTATTGTTGAGTAGGTCTAATCACAACTGTAGTAGTGTTACCATATGATTTTGAAATTAAGACGTAGTTAATAAAATTTCATTTCATTTTTCATGCAACATGCCAGTGTTAGACTATATTATAAAAAAAAATTTTATTTTTTCATCAAAATGTTTAAACTCATAGTTCAGAATGATAATTACTCTGATATATGTAGGATAATTATTTTTTGACTATAATATCTAAAGTTGAATTAATTAGTGAAAACCCACTACAATTAGTGGAATTTCACTAAAAAGTAGTGAACAGAGCTCCACTATTCAGTGATTACTGGAGCAAGTTCCACTAATTTTAGTGGTTTTTCACTAATTCAACTTTAGAGGGTAAGTAGTTATTCTTTTCAATATGCTACAGAATTAGTAGAATTGAAGTCGTTACGTACATTTAGTATTCCAACGTTTAGATTACAAAAAAAATTCAATAATAAATTATACATTTGATTATTTTTCATTTACCAAATATACTTTAAAAAGCGATATTTATTTATTTATTTATTTTATTTTATTTGACAGGCTAAAAAACCCTTATAATAATTACTAAATATACAATAAATGAGAAAGAAGTAAAGAAAAAACGCCAGACTAAAATTTAATGGTTAACGAGCGCAATGAATTTTTAAATAAACTCGTAACATCGATATTTGATACACGAGAGAGAAGAGTGTTCCACAATCCCCTCAGTCTGTTGCACGTAGAATAGAATCCAACATTAGAATATGAAAAATGTATTACTTAAATATTATTAAGTACTGTTTTTATTAAATTTTGTGATAAATTTTATATAATTTTGTACTTTAAGGAATCACGTAAATAAATAAAATAAAAAAATATAAAAAATTAATTGTGTATATTTGCACAGAATTTTTATAAGAAGAAACATTCTCAAAGGACAATTTTTACCGACGAAAGATTTGAGTGCCGCGACTAAAATTGACGTCGGAACGCGGCTCACTCACCTTGTTTTATGCAAACCTCAAAATCCCGAGCCCCGAGACACTCGTTAACGATTATATAATTGGAACTCGCGCGAGCGGGCATCGAAATTGTTTACAGTGGCGCGTATATCGTGCTTTTTCGTGGCGTCGTGCCGCGACAAAAGTAACTCTTTGGCTACATTAATAAGCCGGGGCTCACTCGAGGCGCGAAGAGGTACACGGGTGCACAAGCCAAGTGGACGCGGACTCGGAATAGGGATCGCTAGGAATAGACCTTAAACGCGAGGCGCGGCGAAGTCGGGACGCGCCGCAGCGAGACTCCGTGGAATTTCCTACTACTGTTTTCGGGGGTGGACCTGCGTTTCAATGTGTATCGCGGCCGCCGCCGCGCAGTCGTTGCATTACACGCGCCGCTGCGCCTCGCGGCTATTTATAATTTTATCATTTTCACTCCGCGCAACTCGCGAGGCCTCAAATCTTAACGATTTCAAAATAATTCCCTTTCTTTCCGCTTCGCGCCTTTTATTACGCGCCACCTTACTGGAGGGTAAAAATAAAATTTATAAAAAAGCGAATCTAACGCGCAATTAGCGTTTTGACTCGAGTTTTAATGGGCGCGCGCGACGCGAGACATTCTTTTCCGCTTCTTTTTGCGATCATTTGAATTTTTAATGGACGAGGGAAAAACGCGTCTCGTCTCGCGAGCGCAGAATGTGCGGCACGCGCATTTTTCTCCTTTTCGCAATCTTCAGCGCGTAGAAGAAAAAGTGGTAGGTCAGGAAATTTTATATTAAATTAACATTTCACACAAAATTTGTTGTCAACTATTGAGCAAGAAGAAAAAATGCCATTTACTCTCGTACTATAAAATCGTTTAGAATTAAATTTAATGCAACATTGTAGAAACAAAACTTGAGCATATGTAAATTAAAAAAATTGTAGATACATATTATTAAATTTAATGTAAAATTATCATTTTTTAGTTACTTTAGTATGGTTAGTGAAAACAAGTCTCAACTTGCTTTTTACAGTGCACGCAAGTGATATAAGTGTAACTTGTACATATTCTACTTAAATAAATTTTATTTTTGCTAGCAATGAAAGTTAAAATTATTTTACTGCTAAAAAATGTTTATAGTATAGGCTTAAGCCTCTTCAAATTGAGGTTCGAGAATTTCGCAACGCGTGTCTTACCGAGCCAGACCTATTCTACTTATGAAAATAAGTACATTGTAAGAATCTGTCGACAATGTATCCTTGGTAATCAATCACTCTCTGAATTTAACGTTAAAAGAAAAATATCACTGCCGATACCTTTGTATCGAGATTGTGTGAACATTCCTTTCATCTCTTTTTATATCTATACGCCTACCTGGAAGATCTTAAAAATGCTAAGTTATAGTATCTGAAATTGAGGCGTACCAATTATACAATATCTACTCTCCAAGGGATATCTTACACGCTAAATTGGCTAGAGTGACATTTCACTCTTATTCTAGAGTTAATTCTAGAGTGAATTTATTAAAAGAGTCAAGTTTAAAATTTACTCTAATAGAATGAAATAATCACTTCACACTATTCTTTTTACTTTTAAGTGAAAAAGACACTTTACTTCACTAGACAAATTAGCTTCAATTTAGTCTTCGAGTGAAAATTTGACTCCAATGGAGTCAATTTCACTCTAGCTGATTTAGCCGAATAGTACAGATTTGCACATTCTCGTTTTAAACATAACTAATTTATGATGCAGAATATATAACAATTTGAAATCTGGAAATTAAAATTGTGAAGTGAGTGAACTAATCACTATATCGGAATTAGTAAAATTTATTATAAAATTTACTAAAAAATTAGGTGTTATTTCTTCCTTCCTGACTTAATTATTTTTCAATATTGGATTTATTAATTGTTCTTAATTAAAAAAATATAAATTGACTTTTCTTTGACTAAAAAGTGACTGCAAATTCACTTATTTAAAAGTGGTTTATGATTACGTGTAATGAATAACCCTCTGGTCCATCATCAAATAATTATTATTATTAAGTCATACATAAATAAACTTTTACATTTTTGTAATTAACTTTTTTAATAGGCTCGTTTAAAGTAATGAAATTACTCGATAATAAATTAGTTAAATCCTATTAATTAACAGTACCTTTTCCTAATTTAGCAGTAGAAAATTTGCTTACAACAAGAATTAGTAAAATATTCACAAATTGAACTTTATCCAGCGAAAATAAAATGAAAAACCTCTGTTTTCACTAAATTTCCACCTACCTCCGAGTAAGCCTCTCGCAAAATAAGCGCGCAAACGAGGCGCCCGGCGGAAGACAAAAAAATGCTTTTAAATCCGCGATTTATGCGCGTCAAGAGAAGCAGTCCGCGAAAAAAAAATCTCCCGGCGGTTCCCACAATGCCTCTCGGGTCGAGGAGACCGCGCGCGCTCGCGTTGTAAGCGAGCGCACTCGCTCTCTCCCCCCCTCGCCTTGCGTCGCTTCGATTCCTCGGCGCGCGCGCGGTCAGCTCGATGTCGCAAGTTCGCGGGGCCACCTGGAGCCGCTCTCGCGCCTCGGCGCAGAAATTCGCGCTCGGACAAATTTATCTTTGTTGCGGCGGCGCGTGCGCTCGCCCTCTTAAAGCCCCGAGAGCCGACGACAGCCGACAAGCCGGCCTCTCCTCGCTGGAGCCATTGTGGAGCGCCGCGAGGAGCAGGGGAGGGAGGGAGATGTATGGCTCTGAATCCACGACGACGCTAAATTGAGGTTACGACGAGTCGCGTTAAGAGCAAGTGAGTGTCGAACGTCCGCGACGCTCCGCTTTCGATTGCCGGACCGCGGGAGGACGTCTTCTCTCCGCGCGAGACTCGTATACGGTTCTTCGTTCCTTTTTTTTTTCTTTTAGCTCCGATCGAGTTAGCTTTAACTCGGCGATCGCCTTCTTTCTTTATTTTCTTATAAAACGGCAGGAGTGGAGGCACCTATTTCGCCGCGGCGACTCAAGGCTCGTGTATTTTTGTGCGCTTGCTTTTTTCCTCTCCTCGCGCGGCAAAGCTAGACGTTTCTTTTATTTCGCGGCGAAGACTAGGCGGTATTCTCGGCTCGCATTTTTATCGGAGGCAATAATTATTTGCCGCGGTGTAAACATTGCTCGCGAGTAGCGATTGACCCGCTTAACGCTGATTAATATCTGATATTTATGAGGACTGTAAACTGAGACACTTAACGATTTTGTTAAAAACCAGTAATTTAATTGGTGAGCCATTTCTTTTCGTACCATAAATAAACATGTGTTTTTATACTCATAATCATAATAATTATAGCTACAGAATCTTGTTAATTTCAGGAATTTTTCCAAAACGTAACGATGACATAAATAACCGACATATACTGGAACTTCTCCCGAAGCAGTCGTGCTTGTCAATAAAAATCAGAGGCAGCCGAGTTGGGAGAGTATATTTCCCACATATTGAGAAAGAGTTTAATTTATTTCTCCGTTTTCATTTCCAATTATCAAGCAATTTAAAGATTCGATTGACAAAGTCTATTAAATTAGATCATCTCACTTTCTCAACTGGAGACTAATAAAGTTTTATCGAATTGCTGCAGACCATAATGAGATAAGTAACTTTTTAAAAACGGTACGGAACTTATCCGCTAAAATACATGTTTGCTGAGAAGCATTTTAATTAATTGGATTAATTGAATTTTCGAAAAATAAGTCGCCTAGCACACGAAAACATCAAAATGAATTGTGTAAAGTTGAATTACTTTTTACTTTAGAAAAATAAGCACTCTAAAAGTGCTTCAGTAAAGATAATTTCAGTTTCATAAAACATAAAGTAATATGAATTGAATGACTTTCAGACTTTTTATTAGCTTTTAAGAGAATTCACCTTGATATCACGTAATAAGCAATATATAGTATTAAAATATGACTATTAGTCTAATAATTTTATTACGTCTATAGTATTATACCAAAAAAGTTTAAAGACGGCAAATTAAGCTAGCTTTATTAATGTCAGGGGAACTTCACAAATAATGCTTTATTTCCGCGTTATTAATTTTCTGAGACCAAATAAAGTGTTCGTAGAAAGAGGGGAAACTTTTTAGACGGTTTAAAGCAACGGAAATGCTAATGTTGATTGATGATAAATAAAATCATCTTGGAATAAGTCAAAGTTTATTTTATCCTTTTTTATAGGGTTTAGTCTCCAATGATACTTCAATAATCAGATATCGTAGCAGAGTAAATTTGAATTACTAAAAAAAAGGGAACTTAACAAATAATTACATTTTGAAAAATTGAGCAGAAAAATAAGTCTTCAAAAGCTTTATTTTCATTAACCAACAGTAGCAGTTCTGTCGTTTGTATTCGTTAAAAAAAATTTTCTTACCTTCTGCACTTGCATATTTTATTAAATCATGTAAAATTAATAACTAGAAAGAAAAAAAATTATTTTTGGGAGTCTCCTTGAAATTAATCTCGATTTCTATTCCATTCTAATAATTGAGATGTATTTCAATTGAGAAATAAATAAAACTGTAGAATTTGCTTGCCAAAATTTTTTAACGATCCACAATATATTAAATGAATTTATTGGTGTATAAAATACAAATGCGAAGAATATATAAAAAAAATCGTTGCCAATTGAATTGGCACAAGGCTTCCTCAAACAGAATTTGTTGTTACCATTTGATAAGAGATATAGATTTTTTCTGGTTAAATAATTATATTGATTTATTATTTTCATTTTGTCTTACTACATACACACACACACACGCGCGCACGCACGCATGCACGCACGCACGCACCCACACACACACACACGCACACGCACGCACGCACGCATGCACGCACACACACGGACATTTTCTAAAAATAGTGTATTTCAACCCCAAATCACCGAAAACAAATTTCTATTGACTTATCTCAAAACTTTTTTTTATCACTATTACATAGCTTCCTCCAGGAGGAAGCAAAAGAAATATCACGGAAGAATCGTGGCCAGCTGCAATGGCACCTCTAATAAGCCTCGCGAGCCTCGCAACTCCCATTCCGCAGACTCGGCGGAATAGGTGCGCTAGGGTCGAGCGGAGGAGGCCGCGGCGGCGTTGCAAGCTCGGGAAAAAGCCGGTGCGAGAGATATAAAAAGGGCCCCCGGTGCTGTTTGCTCGCGAGCGTATGTAAATCTCTGGCCCATCTGCGCTCGCGCGCGCCGTACCCCTCTTCCGGCTGGCCGCTACGACCCGCAGCGAGATAGAGAAGGAGAGCGAGCGAGGGAGAGGGAGCAGCATCAAAAGGCGAAGCCGCCACCGCAACGCGCGAGATAAACACGCATTATTCCGCGGTGTGCTTCCTCTGCGCGGCCGAGGCGGAATTCGCCGCGGCCTCCTCCGCGAGCGTAAAAAAAAGCGGCCGGACACCCGCGGAAGTCGCCGGAGATTTTTAATCTCGATTATTGCGCGCGCTCGGCCCTACGCGGCGCGCGAGCGATTAATTGAGAGTACCGGTGCGCCGATCCCTCGCCAGGGGAGTTTCCCTTTCGAGAGCTCGAGTTTACGCGGAACGCGCTCCTTTCCCGCAAAAATTCTCTTTCGACCTTTTTTCGTTTGCTTTTTTTTCGTACGCGCGTTGCGAAAGCGTTGCATTATCGCGCACTGTATAATTTTATTGTGGCGCGGCAATTTGCGCGTAGCCAACTTTGCGCTCTTTCACCTCGCGAATCCCATTGAATTTGTTTGCTCGTATTAATTTTCGGTTTTTTATGTCGATTTCGTGCGATCGGCGAAATGCAATAATTGAACTCTTGTAACAATATACTTTCGTTCGGTTTCAATTATAATACCTTTCACAAAGGATTATAAGAGTATAATTAAATCGGTATCGAAGTAACGCACGGAGAATTTTTCTGTGTTCAAGTGAATATTATTACTAGTAGTAGTAATACTACTACTATTGTATCTGTTCATTTATGTAAATTGTTTTATTTAACGGGTAATATTTTACTGAAAAGTGTACAATTCCACTTTCTAAATATGAAAATGTGAATAGTGACATATTGTATGCGAAAAGTCGTCCACTTATTCAATACGTGAACGAGTTTTCACATGCAATATGTCACTATTCACATTTTCTAAGTGAAATTTCACATTTTCAGATTTACATGGCATGTAAATTTACTGAAAAATTATATGCAAATCTGAAAGAAACTACTTTGAAAATACTTTTATGTACTTATAACTCAGCTGTTACTCGTTGGCAAAATGCGCGGAATCATTTTAACATTAACTTACTTAATTTTAAACGTTTTCAGGAATTCAAAATTGATCATATAAACAAGTTTTATAAAACATATTTTTTATAAGTTTTATAAAAATGTCATTGAAATATAAATACATTCGCCAGTTTTTGCTATTTACACAAGAATGATTAAGTAAACATAACCCAAAGAGTACCGATAAAAATTACCGACTGAGTTTTCGCATAAAGTGCCACCTTGCACTGATATTTTTTACTGACTTTTAAGCAAATTTTACTTTTAGTAACCTTCTTGTAAATATTACCAACCTTTTCATCAGATTGCTAATCTCCTTGTAAAAACTGCCACGTATACAGTAAAAATTCCCAGATAGGTAAAGCATTCCAACATACCGTGAAAGATTTGGTAATTTTTACTCGCTCAGTCTATTTGTTAAAATAAAACAGAATAAAATATCGCTGATCGGAAAAAGTATTGACAAAAAGGTTGCTTATTTCTTAAAAAGGTTTCTTATTTCTATATTGCTTCATGAAAGGTATCAATTGAATTCTGAATGAAGCTGATCACCTATTCGCACTACCTTCATAAAAAATATATTCGCTTTTTAGGTATAATTTATTTCCTATCTAAAGTAGATTTGTCGAATAAACTACCTTCTTAAAGTAGTAGCTATTAAGCCATCTCATTTAAATATTCAATAAGCACAAACCATCTTTCTAGGAGCCACCTTTCTTCAGTAAAAACTCAATAAGTATCTTTTTTCAAATCGAAACTAATAAATCTTATCTATGTTTCTATGTTGAATTACAATTTTAATTTTTAAGGTTAGAAAATGTATGCAAAAACGTTTTGAATTTTGGTGCCATAATTCAACCGGATATACTGATGAACCAATCAAACCACGTTTTTAAATGCTTCGCAACATCCTACCATCGTTTTTTTAAGAGAAGAAATTTAAGAAGCACCTCGTATTATCAGCCATCCATGCACGGAACAATATAATAATCTTTTCGACACGCCGTGCGCAAAGTAACGATTTTGCGCACCCTAACCTAAAATAAGCTTCGTAAAATCGTACTTTAGAAAAGCACTGCTTCTCGCACACTTGCGCATTCTTGCGTGTGCTAAATCAGCACTTTACGACGTCGTTGCATAAAGTAGAGTTCGATATTCGTGTCAGAAGTGATTTTCGGACTCGTGTGAATAATCACCCTCGCTTCGATCGAGCGCTAAACTCACACGCGCCCAAAAATCACCTCTGAGGCACTAGTATCGAAAACTACTAATGTTGGCCTAAAGATCAACAGCCTGCGCAATGGCGCAATTAGCAATGAAATTTCACTTGCCATTGGCAATCCCTTAGCTCATTTTTTCACTCTTAGCGCGATTCCACTTTTATTCAGGTCGCCGACGCGCATTCCGGCGTTTCCCGCGCCGCCACCGCCGCGTTGGGCAAGTGGCGGCTTGTAGGTGGTTCGCTAGAATTCTGCGTAGGCTCGACAAATAGCGGCTGCCAAAGGGGGGGGGGGAGGAAGGAGAAAAGAGAGCCTTCAAGGCTCTCAGCTGAAAATTCCTGGCTGCTGTCGGAAGTGTCCTTCGGCACTTTGTACCTCCGCGCTTTGCTTTCCATATTATGCAAGATGCCATCTGACTTTTACGTGCGCGCGATGCGCTTTTTTTTGTGCGCTTTATTCGCCGCTGCTGCAGCCGCGCGACTGGCCCACGGTGTACACTTTGTTTCTTCCTGCTCGTTTTTCCTCTGCGCGTGCGCTTAAGTCGAAACGTGTACCGCGCGGCTTGCGCAACGGGCCGCTTCGCGAGGAAATTAATTCTGGAAAGTTTTTATTTGTAAACCGAATAAACTAATTAATTTGCTCGAATTTAATAAACTAATATGTTTCTGATTTTAAAGAAGTTTGATTATTCCAGGCAAGTCATAACAACCACCTACGTAAGTAGACTCTACGAAAAATACATTACTGTATTCTAGGAATATCCCTTTAGTCATGGTTTAAAACTATGATATTTCAATGCTGCCTTAGTCATCGGATTAAAAGATGCTAAGTGAAATATATAATTTATGAAAATGTTAATACTTGTACCGGCCACTGATGTTTAAGTATCTATCAAAATTTTTGAGGTTCTGAATGAAACTGAATAAAACTTTTATATCTTTAAATTGAACGTCAATAAAACCTCCAATAAAGGTAATTCCAAGCGAAAATGAGGTAAAATCGATGGCGGCGAGGCCTGAGCGCGATAACTACCTTTTTTTTAAGTAGCGGAAAAGAAGCCGGCCGAAAGAAAGCGAGCAAGGAATTCGCCAGTAATAAGTAACGATAATTACGAGGTAATGAGTTCGGTCCTGGGAGGTGCTTAAGCCTCATATTCAAATTAACCAATAATTGATCCGCCGTGTACAGGGTACACCGCGTCGATATTTCGGCTCTTCGGCGCATCATGTAAATGCCGTGAAAACAAGCGAAACGAGGCGCTCTTTTTGTTGGGGCACCACAACGGAGCCCGAAACATTTTTCATAAACGATCCTCATTATCGACAAATTTAAGAAGCCCGTCCGGAGGGTCACAGGAAAGCTTATCGCGAAAACTGATAATTGTTTTATTTTATTATGCAACTCTGCGAATTAAGGCACACGGTATCCTCTGATAAGCTTATTGCAGTCTTTCAATTAACTTAGCCTCTGGCGCTATCTTAACCGAGTACGTTCTTAGAGAGGATTATCATTTTTATGGCAATTTAATGTGAAATTACTGTTTTCTTTATAAATTTAAGTAACGCATTAAATTTCGCCTTAAAAATGTTTGGCAGTACTTAAAGTTTGTAGGGTGATTAAGTAAACATAATACACGCGGTAAGAGCGTTTTTATTTTAATGCAGGATGATTTAAAGATGCATTTTTTTCTGGATGATAATTTTTACGCTTCCGATCTGTTTTTAACGCGAGTGCGACACCTACTTGCGAAAAAAAATAGAGCTGCGATCATCGCTCAATAATACATGCGGAAAATTAATGAGGCAGGTCTCATTACGAGAAACTAGACAAAGAAACCCGTGGGTTGGAATTCAGTTTTTTTACTTTACGCCACCATTCATTCCCCACCATTCAAGCTCTACCTATTCATTGACACCGATCGTTTCATTCAATTCATAATTATTCTCCATATCATTCGATACAAATTTTATTTGCGTCGCTCTAAAAATGGCACGCCAATTCTATTCTTCTGAACGCAAAAAAAAAAGTAGTTTAACACTCACTTCGAACGTTATCAAACTAATTGCACGATTTATTTGCCGTTTAAACAGAAAATTAGCCAGAAATCTGATTGCCAATAGCGAAGGTACGAAATTTCGCCCGAAGCACAATCGAGTTAACGATCGATCGTTTTTTTCTTCTCCTTAACTAAACGATCGGACTCATTAGACTCGAGAGCAATCTCGATTGACAAAGAGCGCGCTCGAAGTTTTAAACGGTCTATAATCATCGAAATAACCGTCACTTTCATCGCGACCGGTGGTCAACGGGAAAAACCTGTTGTTTAATATTTCCGCCGGCGCGCACACCCTTCCAAGCCTCTCGCTCGCGAGAAAACGGGCACGCGAGAATCGCGCGCGAGGCGAACGCGTCCGTAACCTCTGAGCCTCCCCCGCAGCGCGTGGGAGACGCGCGGGCCCTACGATCTATTATGCCGGTCGCGCTGCTGAATGAGCGGCCGTGCGAGCGCATGAATGAAAGCGAAGGCAGAGGGAAGGCTCACCTGGACTAAGCCAGCCTTGATACGTTTTCGCCTACGCGCGCGCGCGCGAGCGCGAGCTTTTCCACCTTCCGCGTGGCGAACGACACCTACGCGGCATTGACAAGGCCGGCGCATTGTCGCTCGGGCCGGGGTACGCGTCATAATGTATGCGAAAACGAGAGCCGCGGCCTTTCTCGAGCGGGTAAACAGCGCCGCCGGCCTCCGATCGGCGCGGAGTGTAAAAAAAAAAGAACACAGCGCTTACGTAAATTCCGGCGCGCCGATTGTTTATAGACGCGCGGCGCCCGCGAATTTACTAGGGGAAAGTTCACGCGCCGAGCGCTCGGTGAGCGGATAATGCGGCTGCAGTTTTTACGAGCGCACGGCGCGGATATTCATTTTCGATTTGGTCTTGTTTTTTTTCTTGGGGCAAATTTATCGTCATCTTTCACCGTTACATCTTCACTAGCGAAATACATCGCGCCTCGAGCATTTAATTTTTTTTTGTAACCTCTTAATAATCGTGACTGAGATGAATGCAGGGCGATGCGTTTTACTTAGTAAATGTGCCTTTTAAACATATATCGATATTATTTGCTGTTTTATCTCGTACTACGAATAGTTTATTTTATATTGAATTGCCATCTTGAAGTCATTTTAAATTTATCTCCAAGATTTTACTTTTTCTGTATAAAAAGTAGACTGCGATGTTACCAAAGTGCAGTATTTTTATTCTATATCGTAAATTAAAATATCTAGTCTTTTATTAATTAAATTATTTTTACATTATATCTACACTATTAATATTGTATTTTTTTGTCATGTTTTAAACCTTTGTAAATATGGAGAGAACAACATTGTAAACAGAATATACACGGAGAGAATGGTTTCATAAAAATCACTATTATTTTGTAAAAATTAAACTAAATTAGTAATCTTCGAATCAAGTGACCTGTTTGGTAAAAATTACTTAAAACTTAGTAAAAATGACCACAAACGTGATAAAAATTACGACTTTTTTAAGAGTTTTTACAAAGTTGGTTAGTAATTTTTACCAACCAGATCCCATGGTCCCATGATTACTAGAAACTTAATAATTTTTATGGAACTGTTCTATCCGTGTAAAACAGTTATTTTTACATTAAACGATTATTCTATATAGTCTGTTCAATTTTATCGTTTTTTAAAAAAAGAATTATAATGCATGATGTATTTTTGTAATTTCAACCTTTTCACCAATTCACGATTTATTAAATATACGAATCTGTACACGCGCAAGTCGCATATTAATAGATTAATAAGGTATATCAGGGTTGTCAGACGAAAAAACTGTTCTACCGCATTCTAGATAAGTAAATGTTGTTTTTTTTTTTCAAAGATTTATTTGAATTCGGTGGCGCATGTAACTGCTAATTTCAACATTAGCAGCATTAAGCACGTTCGCGATGTCAATCAGAAAACACGTTTCTTCGATGGATCGAGAATAATCTATTTACCTGGAGTTTTGAAACGTTTTCAAGTAATGTGTAAACAGTGGCAATATCGTAACCAGTTAACTGTCGTTCGTTCACGGGCCGACGAAGAAATTGAAAAAATTTTCACTCATCTCGCAAATATTTTCCCCTCGCTTTTCCAATATACACATCACCCGTACACTCGAAAATAAATATTATGAGTCCAGTATACTAATGCGATGATATAAATATCATGATTAGACTATCCCGTTAATGGCGATCTATCAAGAATTCAAAATAAAAAGAATCACTTGTTTGTTTGGCATCGATTGCTTTGATCTCGGCTACTTGGCAGTGACGAGCAAAAGCGGCGAAAATATCGTTAATTTCGACACCTAGATTAGAGAATGGTGTCAGCTTTTTGTAAAGAGATTCAGCGCACACAAAGGGAATAAAACGTGACCGTGGCTCGCTGGGAAAGAGAGCTTCCCGAGGCGAATTATAGGGAGAGAAAAAAAAGGAAGATTAGACTTTCATCAAAGTCCCTCCCGCGGGGGTCCGCGCGCATTTGAAAGTTGCCCGCACTCGCGGAATTTCCTAATAGCCGAATCGGCTCACGTCGCTCACCGTGCGCCGGCCCGGCGCGAGGGCACTTGGGAAACACAGCGAGTAGTCCCGAAGCGAGCCATTAGACGCAGAGCGCGTACGCGCATTCCCACATCCACTTTCTTTCTTTCATTAATTTCACTCTCTCTCTCTCTCTCTTCCACTCAATCTCTTTCTCTCTCTCTTTATTTCCCGAGCGTCGGATAATATCGAGTTCGCGGTAATGCGGTAATGAGCGGCTAACCTTTGGGCCGCATGTACAGTCGTATACTGGAAAGCGCGCAAAACCGCACGCAGGCAAGGACGGAGGCGCTCGGCCGCTCTTTCTCTGACGCGCGGTGACGCAAGCCGCGACGCGGCGACACGAGGACGCTCCGATTTTCAGCTTCTGCGGTGCTCCGAATCTCCTCTCCTGGTCTTTACGATTGCATTAAGTGGACTTACTGTAAACTCGTTTATTTTTTATGGCTTGCATCAATTATTGTTTGTTTAGTTTACGGGGAATAAAGTCCCGCTGAAGTTGTACAGCGAAAAACTAGAGTTTATTTATTTATTTTTTTTCAGTATACTGAAATTATAATGGTAATTCTTAAAGTAATCACTGAATATGTTTTCACTGAAATTTAACTAATTATGGTGACTTTTCAATAATTCAACTTTAGATATTAGTAGAGAAGTTGCAATAGTTTTTTTTAAGATTAACTACATTGGTTAATGTTATACTATTTTTCCAGCGAATTTTGTAGGACACCACTACAATTTTTGTATTAAAATGTACTAATATTTAATTATATTAACAAAGTACATATCATATTAATTAGAATATTTATTTGTACTTATGAATAATTTATTAAAACTAGTAGAATAAATAATGCAAAATTTACTTTATTTAAAAATATTTTTATTAGAAATTTATTTTGTTTCAGTGTTGATTCGGGACCAGTCTCATTAAGCACCATTAAAAAAACCACTTTAAAACTTCTTAATTAATGCGAGCGATCCTTGTTCCGAAGATTGATAATGGTCTAAAATGCAATTAAGTTAAACGTATAATCGGTGCAGAAATCTTGCTTAATATCACGAAAATGATTGCCTTAATTCATAAATAAAGTTAATGTACACAATTCAGTGAGAAAGTTTCAAATTGGTCAAATAAAAAAAAGGCGCACTGATTACGAACGAAAAATTAAGATTTTTTTCGCAAAATAAAAGGAAATTCGTATGAAAAATTGTATAAGACGCGAAATAAGTATAATTAGTGACATATTCACGTAAAGAATAGATAACGAGTCAATATGTCGGGGGACCACGCCCTGCAATCATTATTGGCATTATAGCTTTATTAAAAATCCTTTTACTCTTACGTGCGCGCGCGCATATCGCGGCGTATCGACTCGAGAATAAATGGTTCCTGTCCCGAATGTAATCCCATAAAAAAATTAACTCGGGCTCATTTATTTCGCATATTCATTTTTTTCCTGCGTTTCGCTCGCTGAAAAAAAAAACACTTAAGATTTTGAGAAATGAATAAATTGATTGCACCGCGCGGTAATTCGCCAAATTTAAATGCGATTTAAGAAACTACTGCGGCGTTTACGCGGCCGGGAGCGCAATTAAAAAACTAAGCGCCTTAATTGCATCGTTTAATCTAATGTCCCTTCGGGTAAAAGTAATAACGCACTTTCTGTAAATCGTTGCGGACTACCGTACGCGGTTATGCGGCGTAGGTTTAATGATATCAATCTACAAGCGCTTGAGTTGATTCCGATGAATGCAGAAATAGAATCAGAGTCGCCGCGAATTATTATGAATTTGAATGATTTTTTTTATGTTTATCGTGCCTCTTATTCCGTTAAATGCTTATGAGTATGAAAATGAACGATCTATATTAAAAGACATTACACGCAGAAAAGAATTTGAGACTCACTTCTTTATGTAAATAAGCTGTTTTTTTAATTATCCTCTCCATCTCTCCTTTTACATTTCCGTGACATTCAAATTTAGAAACACTTTTAGAAAAGGAAAAAAACACTTCCTTACCCAATATCTATGTTTTAATTAAAACAGTACCTATTTCCTTCGTGCAAATATCGTAAATTAATTTAATACTCTTCACTTTTTATATAAATTATCATTTTTACACCCTACTTTTAATAAAATTCAGAAAAATGTACTCAAATGCCTTTGAATATGTTTTACTTCTTCTTTTTAATTTATAAGTTATTAATGTTTTTTATAAAAAAATAACTATCGTATTACATTAAATAACAGGTTGTGGCACGTTAGAGTTTTTGAGTATAGATAGTAAATCAGAATAGCGTTCATTTTTTCAAATTGAAATATTAAATTCGTTATAAAACTTTTTGAATTTTTGCGTCACGCAACTGGACATTTACGCATTAACCAATCAAATTCCTTGTTTAAATGCTTCACGACATCATGACACCCTTTTTCAAGAAAGGACGAGAGGATTAATTTGTACGATAAAGTATAAGTCGTATAAAATGACGTTTTACAAAATTATTAAAAGCAAACCCGTCCGTGGCAAGAAAAAATAAAAAATTCACTCTACATAGTACCCGCAAAATATATAAATAAAATCTGTCAATTAGTCCTACTTACGAATAGAATTATAATTTCGAAAGTAGGCGTATAAGTTTTATAATTGGAATGACTTGCGGGACGCACCCTCGATATCGTCAAAAAAAAAGTCGGCAGATAATGCACGCGCACTTCCTTCCCTACGAATCCCGAGGCCGCTTTGTGGCGAAAAACGTAGGCGCGGGGGCCTGCCGCCGCTCGGCCCACGTTTCACTCTCGCTCCGCCGGAGAATCGAGCGGCGTGGGCTAAAAAACAATTCGTCGCTAATTAAGATAGTCACGCGATTGCGAGATCGTTTCGCAGTCCCGCGGCGGAGATTTAATTCCTTTGTGCGGCGGAGTGAAGGAAAAAAAAATTTTTTTTTTCCCTTCCTCAACCGAGACTCCCGCGGACCTGATACCGCGCGGGCAGATGGTTATCGCTGATACCAGGGCTCATCGCGTTGAACGCGCGGCCTTTTTGATTGGCGCGCGCGATACGATACGACGGGAGAGAAATCCTTCCTGCCTGCCGCTCGAAAGGTGCCCCGCGCACGCACGCGCAATTACGCACACCAGATATTTGCTTATTTATTCCCGGGCGCGTTTATTTATTTTATGGCGATTATCGCCGGCCGGATCGGCGCTTTTCGAAAGCGCGCAATCGATCGGTGTGAATATAGGCTTCAACCCGCGGACGCCTTACATCAACGCACGTAATTTTTAATTTGACCGCCGCGCATTAAAAATTAAATTTCACATCAGATTCTATTTAAATTCAACCTCTCTTTATGCGCCCGGTACGCTCTGTTTTCTTTTTTAAACGAGGAAAAAGAAGAAGCCGAGTAATTCGAGTAGTGTCCCGCGAACCTGTAATTTAACCATGAATATTTACGAAATTGAAGCATGAGTGATTTATATTTACACGGAGAGAGACATTTCAACTGCGCCGATCTCTTAAAGTTGAATTGGTGGAAATTCCACTAATTTTTTTAGTGAACAGATTTTCCACTAATCAATTAGTAAAATTCACTATCAATTAGTAGAA
>UXGC01001771.1:0-17340 GCA_900480045.1 Eurytoma adleriae | reverse complement strand
CTCAGTGATTATAAAATTTAATAAATTATATAATATTTGTTGACGGGAACTTGACCAGCACACCCATTTCTGCAGATAAGAAGCGTAAAGCTAAGATGATAGTTAATTTAATTAATTTAATTGTGTTTAAAGTTATTTATAATTTCTGCACGATTGTTAAATAGAATTTATTTAATTGTTTTAAATAAAGAAATGAACAATGGTTGCTGTTTGATTAAAATAATTTAAATTTCTAAGAAACTGCGTATCTAGTGATTTTTAAATTTAAATCATGGGCCATTTGAAGATTCGATAAGCTGATAATAAATTGATGTGCTAAATTAAAAACATAAAAAATCCTCTCATTGTGAGAAAATAAAAAATAACTTCTAAAGTTTAAATATTTACTTAATTAACTGCTTCATTATATTATACCAGGAAAAGTACGTACTGAAGGTTCATTGGACAAAATATTCATAATGGTTTCTCCTGTGTCGGGATCCTCTTTGAATAATAAATTATATGTTTCTTCTTCAGGTGTTTTATGTATTTTTAAATTAAACACATTTTCTTCTAAAAAGGAATGATCCGGAGAGAATAATATTTCCTTGTCCAGCGTAACGTAACCACCAACCATAAATTTTAAAGTATTAGTAACTCCATGATCACTGCCATACATTTTGGAAAGTTGCTGCGATAAAGTACGAGACTGTAATTCAACCATCAAATCGGTATTAAAATAATTATGTCTTCTGGGCGAGTTATGCCTGTAATGAAATTTTTCAAGTAACTTTAACATAACTTCCGCCATTGTAGTAATATTAGTATTTCGCGAATCTGTTTTTTCCACTTCTCTAAACATTTCACGGCCTATGCTAATAGCATCCTCAGTGATATTAAAAAGTTTCCTCGCTTGACACCGATGGAGGTTAAGAACTGCTATTAGAATAATCGTCAGTAAGCAATGTTTCACTTTCACACTCATTTTTGACGAAAGATTTCAATCACTGAACATAATATCTGAACACAGAAAATTTTTCAAACCTGAAACAGCAATTAAAAGGACAATAAATTACTATAGTGAGCTCTAATTTTGCTCTAATATATTATTATTATATCTACTATTTAACAGTAGATTTATTCGGTAGTTTATTGAAAATCCGTAAAATCCAAGCTTCAAATTACGTACTTTTTAAGTCAGTCTAGTTAGTATGAATCTGCACAGAGCGACCTCGTTGATCGTTTCATGACTGAACTGATTTAGACTGTGGACCACTTCATGTATATAACCGGATGTTAGGTGTTATCATTATTTAAGCCAATGGTTACGATAATCAAACCAATGTGTAATTTACATGAGATTACATTGAGTTTGCTGATCAAAATAAAGAAATTGCGAAAATGTTTAGAAAATTGTTTATTTAGTATGTTAATAGTTAAATGCACCTAAAGAAATTGCAAAACCCTATTGGTTAATCATTTACGCTGGGCGAAAATATATTTTTCAAGGAATAAGTTAAGTAAGTTAAAATATAAAGTGATAAAACAATAATAAAATATGGAGCAACAATAATGAAATTATTTAAAATTATTTTTTTATTTCATATTAACATGAATAATTTGTTTAATTCGTTTTACTGGTACATCAATTTTAAATAAGTTAATATTTTTTACATATTCTTAACGAAGTCGTAAGTACGAAATTTTAAGGCTAAATAGCTGCCTACACCTTTTTTACTTTTGGTGAATAAACCTGCGCCAGAAAGTGGGACTTTAAATAGGTTATTTATCACTTCATCAGTATCCAAATACGGAATTGTGCTTTGACCAGCATCTATTGTTAAATCGTTAGGCGCAAACTTTATGTATTTCGCTTTGCTATTCGATATTATTTCATCCTTATCTTCGAACTTCAATTCACTCCTGTAAAAAAGTAATTATTAGCGTTTTATTACCCATGAAGAGTTGCATAATTTAATTTTTACCAAAATGATCTTAATTACCATTCATAAGCAAAATCTGAGTGACTGCTCCATTGGATGGTATTTGACAATTTGCCGGTAGTAAAGTCAAATGGTGTAGAACCGATTTCTAATTTTATTCCATCGAGAACTGAAGAAATTCTCAATCCCGTTATCACGCAATTTTGTGGAGAATCGTAGTCACCTAAATACACTTTTCGCTTTTTCCACGTAATGGTATGATAGTCGTATTCCCTTACGTCTTCATCGTATACCGTGTAATTTTCAATTTCTTTCCATCTAATTGAACTTCCATTGATAAGTCCATTATTCAGGAGTTTGCCTTCTTCTATTTGTATATGCACAATATTATTTACTTTCGCGAATTGGGCATTCGTTATTACACTAAAAAAAATAATTAGGTAAAGGTAAATAAACGATATCTTCCAAAGATAGCATTACAAAAATGATACTCACTAGTTGGACTCAATGTCGGATTGAACTGGTCTCAAATTAAAATATCTGTCGCTATTGTTAGTCATTTCCTCACAGGTGCAAGTACAGTAGGTACACCTGTAAAATCCACGAGGCCAACTCTCTGCTGAAACGTATTCATCACAACGCGATTTGTGTCCATAAGTTTTATCCTCAGCTTCAATAAATTTGTACCTCACCGTTTCTGTTTCATCCTACGAAAATAGCTTATTTATTTCCTTTCTCGTGCATGCAAAAAATAATAAAAAGTCATTTATACTTCGAGGCAAATATTCATAGTAGAATCAATTTGTGTCCCACAATCCCATAATGTCCCACTGCAAGTACGTTGGCGTTTACAAACATCTCCATCGTAGCAGCCGTATTGCTTCGTCTGATGATAATCGCCACATTCTTTCTTACACGTTCCTTCTTTGTTGAGATCAACTTCGTTTATTACGTACATTTGAAAGAGATTCTGTAATTTTGTATATAGCTGTTTATCTGAAACATAATACTTCGTCAATTTAGCATTAAACATGTAAAATATAAATATTTTTGATTTATTATACGAGTATACCTGAATCTCTGTACTCATTTTTATTTTCTCCGCAGCTCCACGCTTCTCGAGACTGCCCAGCCATGGCCTGAACAAATATGTCCATTGTCTTAGTATTTCTTTCAATAAAATCGTTTTCTAGGTTTTTCATTCTCTTAATTACGTCTTTCTCTGACCATGTCGATCTGATCTTCTTCAAATTGCGTACATTATGCTCATCCATTTTTTCTGGCACTGATAATTCGAATGAATCATTTATTCATTTATTACTGCTACGCATTTTTCATTTTTTAATTAAGGATTAAATATATTATTACCTTCATAATACACTTTGAATGCGCCATAGTAATGTTGCTTAAGAACATAGCAAAATGCATCCATAGTAATTACATAATTTAATATGCTATATAATATTTGTTGACGAGAACTAGACCAGCATACCCAATTCTAAACAGCGTGAAAGATAAAATTACGATGATAGGTAGTCAGTTTTATAATTACTTTTTTGACGTATAAATCAGGCAAAGTTTACTAATAAACAGTGAACGATTAGGAATTTCAATATTTCATATTAAAAGGATTGAAGAATAAATTATAGTAATTGCTTGTGTGGTAGGGGAGGAGTTAAAAATGTAAAAAAAGTACATACTGAAGATTGCTTAGACAAAATGTCCATAATACTATATCCTGTGTCGGGATCTTTTTTAACCAATGCATGGTGCAAATCATGTGCTGGTAATAGTTCAGTCTTCACTTGACGTAAATCAAATACATTTTCTTCTATGAAGGTACTAAAGGGAGAGTATACTTCGAGCATGTGTTTCTCACTAACATTTCCTTTTAAAATATTTGTAAGTAACCGATCGTAATTTTCAATTAGTGCCTCTAAAGTTAGTTGGGCAATTTTATAATTTAAGGTGTCCAGTTGCTGAAGTTGTTCCGCTAAAGTTTGTGATTTGAATTCGACGGCGACCCTAGTATTAAGATACCTAAATCTTACGGGCGTGTTATGCCTGATGTGAAATTTTCGAATTATGTTAATCATCGTTTCTGCTAACGTAGTAAGTTTGGTATTTCGCGGATCTGTTTTTTCCACTTCCCTTAATATTTCACGGCCTACGCTAATAGCCTCCTCAGTGATGTTAAGAAGTTTTCTTGCTTCACTGCAGTGGATGTTAAGAACTGATATTAGAAAAATTATCAGGAAGCAACGTTTCACTTTCACATTCATTTTTGAAACCTGAAATACGATAAGAAGTGAAATAATTTATTGATCAGCTCTAAATTTTCTATTGTTATTTCTTTTTTTTTTAAATATAGCTATTTATTGTCAGTGTATGCAGCTGACAGACGGACCGACCTGGTTGATCGTTACAAACCGACTGAAGTCAGTAAACAACGGAATAAACGATAAATTCAATTATTTTTTTTACTGATTAGATACTGCGTGTTATCATCGTTAAGGCTCTTGCACGAAAGAAGGAATAGAAGAAATAGCGAGGAATATCGAGGAATAGCAACACAGCGAGGAACTGAAATTTATTGGTTTACGTTCATAAGTTGGTAGTAGATACGATGTTTACGTAATTTAAGAGACCACGATTACTAGTATCTGTATGACTTAATCAGAAGAGAACATCCCAAGTTTGTTGAATTTATATTACTGGACCTGCTGAAGTTGCGTAAAATTGGAATTATCTTTTATCTTATTTTTTTTATTAAATAATAAAAATCTTGGCTTAATTTAGTACTCAAGTCAATAAACATGATTTGAATTTCCCATGAAAGGCTCTTTATATCGCTATTTTTATTTTACAGAGATCTGAAATAATTTCGCAATTAAATCTCAAAGTTTATGTCGCTATATATACCTGGTAGTATAAGTAGTAAACACCGAGAAATTCACCAAAACGTTACTAAACTAACAAGGCCCTCCCCTTCCAGCATCCCTAAGACCAACAAAGAAGGAAGCGCTCACTTTCGCGCAAAAGGACCGATAATCTCTGGAGCAACACTTGAGCGACCGCTATTTACCTGGTCAGTCCGCGCGAAGCCCCAAAAAATCAGCGTGCATTCACTTATATCGCCTTGAATCGCAATCGATTTTCCCTCCGCTTTCCGCCTGTCCACTCCAGTGGTCATCCACAAGCGCGGCCCCCCGGGCCTTTCATCCGAGGCGCGCTCCTCTTTTCTCGCTCCGTGCCGGTGCGTAAAAGTATATAGAGCCGAATCGCGCGCCCGCTCCTCGCGTATTTTACTTTGTGCGTAAGAGGATTATGAGCTTTCTCTCGCTCGCCGTCTCTTTCACTCGCGCGCGCTCCCGCTGGCCGGGGGGAAAAAGATAGCCGCCGCGCGCGGGAGAGAGCGAGAATCGGGGAAAAAATAAGGAAACCTACTCGGCGGCGGAGGAAGCGCGCGCGCGGGCTCCGAGTGGAAAGCGAGACGCCGAGGGAGCGGCAAAGCTGACCGCGCCGCTTTGAGGCGAAGGATTACAAGCGGGAAATGTATCTCCCTCTCCGCGAGGCGGCCGAGGAAAAATTTCCGCGCTACTTGGATGCGATCTCGCGCAAAGGCCGGGGGCTTTCCCGGCGACTGATGCCGCTGCGCGAATTTCTATGAGTGCTCCCGAGCTCGGGCCTTCCGTGTGTGCTGTTTGCGCCGCGATTCGCGCTTGCTTTTTCATTGAGATTTCGAAATTTTACGTAATTCCTTTTCTTCGTTCGAATAGTTTTTTTTATCATTGTTATTGGTTATTTATAGAAAAAGAGTTTTTTTGTGTGTTCAAAAAATTGTTGGATTAAAGTAACTTACTTCAAAATAGTCTACTTGGCAATTTCAGGATTGTTTAATCAGTAGTTCTTGAAAATATTAATAAATTGTATTTTTTTACTTTTGCTTTTAAATATTTACTTCTTGTTAATTTAATTATGACAAAACATTATTTAATCATCTCTTGGATAGGGATATAAGTGCACGTACACTGAGGTTCTTCCTCGCCGTTAGATGGATGAGCTAACTTCAATTCCTAAACATAAATTTACTACATTAAAACATACTCCAGTTTTGTACTACGGCTATATATACATGTAACTGTGAAGCCAATAATATAGATTAAATTATAGATTTAGTTCTGTAAAATAAAGAATTTCTTGCTGCAGCTAATATATTTTTATGAACCTTGAACTCTCATTTTCCTTTAACAATTAACCTCACCCCAAGCAAAAAGAACTTCTCATTTTACAGACAGTATCACGTTTACTTCGTAAAAAAAGAAGAAATAAAAAAAACGTAGAACCAAGCCAATAATAAAGAAAACTAAGCGATATCGCGAACAAAACGTTGGCGTATTGCGTGTGAATAGTGCACGGGTCCGGCGAGGATAGTCCGTAAACAGAGAGAAAGAGAGAGAGTATCCGGAGAATGTCGGGCGTCCCTTTGGCGGCGGGCCGCTCGGATAATGGGGGACCCCCCGCGGTAGCTTACCTGCATCATCGACTAATCACATCGGATAATGAGGAACAATGAGAGGGGGGGCCCGAGCGGACCCGCGGCACTTACCCGCGGTGTATCTGTCTCGTCTTACCCTCGCTCCACTTACGCTCGATCGTCCATTGTGCTCCTCGCGTACCCTCCTTCGGTCACTTTTTGCCGATTTTTCGCCCGGCCGTTTTCTCGCGAGCAGCACCTGCGGGACGATTTCGCAAGACAACACGACCCCTTCCCTTGACCCTCGCATCCCGCTGACTGTACGGGCTTTTTCTCATGCATCACGCGCTGCTGTGCATTCAACGTTATTCGTTTAACGATTTTTCGCGAGAGCTCGGTTTCGATGTCCGTCGCACAATGGGTATGGTAATAGAGCAATTAGTCGACGGGTGCCAGCTTGTAGTAGGTTTTTTTACTCTGCATTTTTATTCCATTCAGGGTTTGCTTCAAGTGTGCAATTCATTTTGTAACTCATACTTCGGCTTCTTTATCTAGTCATTAAAATACACTTTCGCGTCCATTAGAAAAATGAAGTTTAAAATTGAGTCAGAAAAAATATTGTATAACTCATGTAATAAAATGTCAATTAGAATGCAATATAATGTAGAAAAAGACTGTAGTACCCTGTAATAAAATTAACCATAAATTGACCAGAATATGCATTTTCTGACCAATTTATGGTTACTTTTTGGTACAGAGTAATGACTAGTTTGAAATGTAATTGTAAGATCTCTTAAATACTCTTATTCATATCCCTGATAGAATATCAATCATAAATTGACCAGAACTGGTTATTTTAGAAGAAAATTAACCATAATTGGCCAATTTATGGTTAATTTTCTATCTGGGATCAATATTAATAATACAAAAAGTTTTTGAAAGAAAACGAGACTTAATATAATACACGGATGAAAAATTATAAAAGAAACGATCAATTTTTAAATCAGTTAATTTAGCGTCCCCGATGGAAGCTCCAGCACAAAGAGTACCTTCCCCGACCTCAAGTGTTCGTTTTAAGACTGCGCCCGAAAGCGGTGGTATCTCGAGCGCGAAACAATGCGCCCCCGGCCGAACAATGAAAAAAAATTCGTCTCGACAATGAGAAAAAATTTTTAAAGCCACCGCAAAAAATCGGAAAGCGCACCGCGATATAACGAGGCCGCGGCTGCCGATCTATCGCGCTCGTTAGGCGCGCGGCGCACAAAAAGGAGGCATCGAGCGGAGGAGAGTTTGGGAAACCGACGGGCCGGAATAACGAAGCGTGAAAAGATGCGTACGGGGAAACGTGAAACGCGCCCGGTGCACATTAGCGGATATACTTTGCGCGATCGGCGAAGATCAACCGGCGGCGATCGGCGCCGCGCGAATGTAACGAAGACTCGGGCTGGGAAAGGAGGGAGAAACGTGAGCAGTGGTTAGGGGATGGGAGAGCATCGAGGAAGAATAGACGATGATGGATGAAAATGATATGGGATGATGCAGAACTGTGGGGAATTCATTTCTTTTGCTGGGTTGTCATTCGTATTTATGAGATTAGGCGCTGAAACGCCGATACCGATATTATTTACTTGTACTGGTGATCATGTACCTAATTAATAAATCGATTTATTGAGATATATTACTTGCATGAATAAATGCCTTCATTTTTTAATATAACATTTGTGTAATTTCAATTTAAACAAAAAATTTAAAACACGTTAAAACAAAAAATAAAAAACTTGTAAATTGAAAATTCACTTATTTGAATGAAAAATCCGTGAATTTAATTTATTCTCATTGTCTATTTTTTGAAAATATTTTTAAAACTACTTTGGTATCACTTTTATCAAGAACTAAACAACTTTTTTATACTTTTACTCATTAAGATGTGATATTTCACTTTTTATAAAAATGTACTTATACGAGATTTTTTATCAAGCATAATTATATTATCAATGTATTTTTCCTTTCAAAAAATTATTATATAAAATACAAAAATAATAAAACATTACACTTTTTGCAATAAAAGATTGCAAACCTTTTACTATAAAAAAGCTCAACCATTTATGTTATTACACTAAAGCTCGACTTTCGTTCCAATTATTTTACTAATTTAATATTGCATACTTAAAAAAAATTACGAGATATAAAGGAAAGTCTTTTAATCAACAGGTCACTGTTAAAATCTCGCTAATCTGAAAAATAAGTCTTCTAAGCTCGCTTGTATTCGCCGTATCTTCTATTGTAATTATCGAGAGTCTTAGCTTTCCCGGCGTTCGCTTTATACCGGCTGGAACAGTCTCGAGGCGCTGAGAGGGCGAGGTTATCCTCTTCAGCCCCGAGTGCGATACACACTTAGACAATAAACGATTAACGACCTGAGCGTTTTAAAAGGGGATCGCGCAGACCCCTCCGAGCCTCCTTGGAGAAGGAGCAGCGCGAAGGGTCGGCCAAGTTATCGGGACAAAGCGCACCCGACACGGGGAAGTAATTATGGGAGAAAAATGTATATTCGCCGACAAGACGCCGAGGAATAGACACTTGTTTCGGATTTGTAAACTTTGCTCTCGTACTTTATCACGAATAATTTTTTTAGCGCATAGTTTATTGTTTAATTCTTTATATTCGATTTAAGCGCGAAATTCAAAATACTGTAATTTAATTTTTTGTAACGCGCGAAATTCAAAATACTGTAGTGCAATTTACTATAATTCGAGCTCAAAAAGAAAAATAAAAATATCTTGATTTCAAAAATACGTTAATTGCAAAAAAATCTTTGGTCTTATTTTAAGGGAAGTCTTCGAGAAGCTCCATAAAACTTCGCTTAATAAAGTCGCGAACAATCAGGCCCTGCGGAAGGGGACGGTGCACAGCGTCGAAAATGTTTGAAGAAAACAGCCGGTCGGTCTAAGTATCCCCGCGTTTTCGCGGAAACCGGAGCAGAAGCAAGAGGCAAGGAGTAAGGTCGGCAATTTCCTCTCCGCCGCAATAAGCTCGGGCGACGCTCGCTCGCGACTAATTACGTCACGCCGCTCAGAGTAAACGCGGATTAAAAGGAGCCCGCCGCCGCCGGAGTTTGTAGACCGCCGGGAAAGTTCTTTACCTCCTCGAGCTACGGACGGCGGCTCCTCCCTCTCGCCCGTCCGTAGGATTAGCGCGCGACGATATTTTGCGGGCTGCTTCAATTTACGTGCCTCCCGCGCTTTATCCCGTCCGCCGCCCCCTACCTCTTTCTCCCCGGCAGCCCCGTCTCGCTCTCGACGGGCTCTTTTGTTAATCAGCGGAGCTGCCGCGGCGAACAGGAAAATTAATGCCGGTCCGGAGAATTTGTTGCTCGGCTAATTGATACACGAAGGTGTAATTAACCGGCAATTTATTTTCTCACCCGTGAATCACCCTCGCTGCTTTTCTTTTTATTCTTCCCCGTAAGTCTTTAGGACATAGCTTTTTGCCTTCGTGATTTTAAAAATGTTTAATGTAGTAGTAATAAGATCCTTTAAAAGGTACGAGGTTTAGATTGGCAGATTTCGTAAAAATGTGTAAATTGAGTTTTCACTTGAATCGAGTTGTTTTTCCTCGCATATATTTCGATGGTGAATCAATTATTGACGAATTTGTTGTTAATTAATTTCAATAATCAGCTTTAGGTATTTTGGCAAAAAGAGGTTTTACTATTTGATAAATAATTGCACGTGGATTGATTGAGCGCAGTGTTATTCATTGGATAACAACGGGAAATTGAGATAGCTTCACGCTTATTAACTCCGATACTTGATATGATTTCACATACTCCTGACTTTGATTGATATTAGAATTAGAGATTAATAATTAAAAAACTACGATCCGTAATAACTGACCATGAGAAGAGACTTTTAAAAAGTGTGATATGATACGAATCTATCGGAGAAAAATAGGAATATTCAAGTATTTTCCGCATCGTATCTAATAATAAAATTTTCATTAAAAACAAAAGCAGCAAACGGCGTGAAATTCGACAAGTGAGAAGGGTCGACTAGTTAACGAGTTAAAATGATTCCCCGCCGTAATAGCGAGTCATGCACGTTTTTTTTCCAGATTTACTCCTTTTCCACTCGGTATCTATCTCCCGTTTTCCATTCCATCTGGCGCGCGCGCGCGTCCTTTATTACTCACTTTTTCACCTAAACCCTCGTATTTTATCTCACACCCTTGCGCGGGGTGCGCTTTTTTCTATTACCCATTCCCGCGCTTTTTTTTTCCTCCTGCGGGGCTTTGCGCTCTCGTCGCGCATTCTTATTTATGCCCCCCCTCCCCCGCCACCCCCGCGCTTTTTACCCGATAGCTATTTTCTATCTCCCTTTGATTATTTCACTTTGTTTTTTTCCTTCGCCGTTACGTATATCTGCATTTCCGCTCTTCTCTCGCCAGCTTTATCAAGCCTCGGCTGTTTATTTTTCTCACTTCCTCTGTCTTTTATCTGCTGCCCGTATTATATTTTACTTCTGTTTTTTCGTCGCTGACGCGCAGCTTTGTTCCTGTGATTTTACTTTTGAACAGTTCACTTATCAGAAAGGTATTGTTTCCGAAAATGCATCCCTCTTTGTGTCCTCATTCAATCAATCACATATCTGAATCTTGTTCACTAAAAACATACCAACATTTTCTTTGACTTTTTAAAGGATATTAGATCAAAATATAAAATTATTTATTAACTATTATTTTTGTCAGGTTTACTCCAAATAAAAAGTAGGAAATTTCTTGAAAATGACTAATTTTTAAAAAACTGTATGTAAAACTAATGCCGTGCAAACCAATTTTGAAATAAACTACGAAACTTACTTGGAACTTCCAAGACGAATAAGCCAGTGTTTCCCATTTCCTGTCCAAACTACAGAAGTAAACTACGATAAATAAGTTCTGCCGGCGAAATCTGAATTCCCACTTTTCTCCCGTCTCAGTGCTCGCGCATTTTTCCTCCTATGCTCCCCTGGAGCGGGGCTAACTTCGTACCATTTTCTGCATCTAGAATACACGGCAGAGCGCTGCAGGACGAATAACTCCGGCAAATATGGCGCATAGCGTCGCTCGCTGTAAGAACAAGTACGGAATAAGTTGCGCTGATATATCGCTATAAGAATAAGGAGATTTAATGCATTGATTTTACTAAACTTTCCTAGTTAAATTTTTTTTGTGATTTTTCTATTTTAATCAAGAATAGAAAATATTTTCTGTATCCTTAATACAGAAGCTTCTTATAGAAAAAAGCTTTGAGTACAGCTTTTAATCAGTTTTTCACGTAGTTCATATTTTGACTCGGAAAGACCTAGCAGCTTTTTTTAAAAAAATAATCTTTAAATGGATGCTGCTAAAATAGTTGACAGAATTTTTTATTAAAAACTGTTTAAAACCTCTATAGTAGAAAATTAATCATAAGTTGGTTAGTTAAGGCTAATTTCCTTCTAAATTAACTAGTTCTGGACAATTTAAGATTAATTTTCTATCAGGTACATTCTAAACATAATTAGAAAAAAATATCAATTTCAATTCGGTATTTAAAGTATAATCATCTAAAGCTCTGAACAAGATTATTATAATTCATTATCATAATCATAAAACGTCTTTTATAGATCAAATTTTCGCCAAATTATTTACATCAATACAAAAAAAGCCAGCGATCTACGTCAAAGTAGCTTTTCACCTGATCGCCCGTCTAATTCACCCTCCCCCCGAAAATATCCTCAAATTCCCTCAAAAAGCTCGCGCGTAGCAAGGCTCTCAGTCATCGGGCGATGCAATTTCCGAGGCCAACTAACGCCGCCGCTCAAGCAGCGCTCGAATCGGGAAAGTCGATCCCGTCCTCCCTCTCGGGCCGCGGCGTCGCTCGCCCTCCCGCGTGCGCGCTCGAGGTGGGAGAAAGCGAGCGGCTGGAATTGCCACCCAATCGCAGGGTGCTCGCGCGACGCCGCGAGACACGCGTCCCCCTCCCGCCGGGGGGAGGGGGCGCGGGCGGGGGCGCAGCGGCAAGGATACCCATTAAAGGCGCCGGCCGTCGCCCTGGCAACCGGGCCGCGCAAGCTCTCCTCATTCGCGGCGACGCGCACCAACACACGCGAGCAAGCGGAGGGGGTCCACGTGCGCGTCTGCGTGTCAACCGGCGCGCCGGGGAGAGAGAGGAGAGAGAGGATCGAGCGCGCGCGCGGGATCGCCGGGGGAAGGTGGCGAAAGTGTGGAAGGAGAGCTTGCGCGATGATGTTCGCTCGGCGCTCGTTACGCCGCGATGCCTTAAGTGTGACTTTACTTGGGCTTTTTGCGATAACCGTTAATTCGAAAGTCTTCTTTGGCATCCTGTTTTTTTAAAATACGAGAGGAATGCGATGGATCTTTTTTTACTTCAGTGGAGCTTGCAGGAGCTTTTCAATCTGTAATGCACGAATAGTGTAACATTCATTGTAAATTGCTTTTATAGGATTTATGTAGGAACATTTCCACGCTTTATTCTTAGAAGAATGTATTGTTTTACGCCTTATTTTAATGCAATGTTCTTATTTTAGAAGTACTTGAAGGAGCTTTTCGATTTGTAGCGCATAAATAGTGTTTTATGATTTGTGTAGGAAAATTGCCATACTTTATTCTTTGAAAAATATGATTTTTGACGTCCTACATTAATAAAATATTCTTGATTTAGAAGAGCTTGCAGGAGCTTTTTTATCTGTAAGGAATGATTAGTGTTCAATTAATTCTGAATAATTTTCATAATATTTGTAAGAAAAATTTCGAACTTAATTCTTAGAAAAAGTACCCGTTTTACGACTTATATTGTTTATAATGTTCTTGCTTAAGAAGAGCTTGCAAAAGTTGTTCGATCTGTAAAGCACAAATAGTGTGAAATTAATTTTGAGTTGCTTTTAAGATTTGTGTAGGACATTTCTCAGGCTTAATTTAAAAAGAAATGTGTCCTTTAGTATCTTTCTTCAAGAAAATCTTCTTGCTTTAGGAGAGCTTGCAGGAGCTTTTCGATTTGTAAGAATCAAGTAATGTTAAATTAATTCTAAATAACCTTTATTAAAATTTTAGTAAAATTACCATCCATATTCTTAAAAAAACATGTCATTTTAGGTCCTATTTTAATGAAATTTATTCTTTTATTAAAATTCAACAACATATTTCAGCCCGTGCATCAACTCCACCGTACGAATGTAATTTACCGGAAAGATTTTAAAAATATAATAAATTTTTTACGAACTTGAAAAAAAAAGCAAAAAGAAAGCTGAAAGGAATGGATTGATTGTTTTTATTATCAAAGGTTTTATCTGGCTTTACGTCCATTTACTCATGTGCGCGGCAGCTATAGGTGCGCTTTCGCTTCAACTCGCAGGCAATAAACTAAGAGGCAAGGTACAGAGAGTACGTGCAGATGTATATAAGCGACTCGATAGCGCGCGCGCGCGCCGAGGTTGTAGTGATTGCGTTCACGTACACCGCCGGGGCTTCAAGCTCGCCGGTGCGATGCGCAAGCGCGCAAAGGTATCCGCGATATAGCGGCCAAAAGCGATGCTGTCGTTCGAGCGTACATCTCCCGGTCGGTGCGCGCGCGCGCGCGCCAAGTAGTACAAGTAAGCGCTGCTCTCCGCGCTGCGGCGGTGGTGGTGGAGAAAGAAGGAGGAGGAGGAGGAGGGTGGTGGTTATACGGGGGGAGGCGGGGGAGAGGAGAGCGAGCTCCGGTATATGCGCTCTCTTGCGGAAAAGGGGGCCACACCGCAGCGCGGCGCTTAGGTGGGGTGGAAACAACCCTCTAATAGCCGGGGCGGCGCCTAGCAGACCCTAATAGCCCTATCTCGCCCCCGCTCGCCCGATTTTCCCGAAAGCCATCTCTCCATCCCGGGAGCTCTCCCTCGGCCTCGCTCGCGCGATTCCAGACGCCCACTGTTTGTTTATTTGATGCCTTTTCACTCTCTATTAGGCTCTTTCTCTCCGGCGCGCGGATCTCCCTCTCCCCGCCCCCACCCCCCCGCGGGCCTCGAGCGCACCTACATTTTCTGATTAGCCCCGGATGTCGCCGAACGTGCCGCAGTGTCGCAGCTTTCTCTCCCCCACCGGCTCATCCCCCACCTCTACTCTTTTTCGAATTTATCTCTCCGCTGGATACCCGCCCCTACCCCCCTATCTTCGCGTCTTCTTGTCGCTCTTTCCATCGCTCGCTTTTTCTGTACCTTTTGCCGCGGCGAGCGTCGTCCCTTTCGCTCCTCTATTTTCCGCCATTACTCTTCTAGCCGCGTCCTCCGTTTTTCTCGCGAGCTTTTTTTATGCGCGAGCGTTCGGGTACCGGTAACCCCATCCCCTTGCTCCTTTATTTTCTACCCTTTTGCCGGGGATATTCTCATTTCGAGTTTTCGGAGGTGCCTAGCCCTTTTTCAGCTGGATGAGACGCGATAAAAAGTTGCGTTGGAAAATTAAGGTGCTTTATTTGATCTTCGCAGTTTTCTATGAGCGTTTAAAAAAGTAGCTTCTCTGTAAAAAAATAACCATAAATTGGCCAGAATTATGAACAGGGGTTTTCTTTGGATTATTTTTTGCGATCATATTTCTTTTTCTAGTATCACTAAATTTTTTTTTTCATTTTTATGTGCGTTTTTCTCCGTAAGTGTGAGCGATAAAATATAAAATCTATTTTTTAAAAATTAGTGGTAAATTGAAACGCGTGAAATTTTAGTACAAAATTATACCTGAAATTTTTCCAGACATTTTTATTTTTGCACGGTTATTTATAGTTAAAATTGACGATATCTTACAATTACACGATGTTAAATTATTCGCAACATTGATAAAAGCGAAAAGAGATTTTATAGCCACGTAATGTTGAGCGGTGAAAAATGACTCCGCCGAAATTGAACCCAAGAGCTATAACTTACGGTTCTTCTCGCAGGGACACGATTGCCGCATAATTCACGGGCTGAGACACAAATGCGCCGATTCGTCGGTTATCTTTCGGCGTAAAAAGCCGAGCGGGGGCCGATCGATTACACCTTCGCCGCGGAGCGCCGTACTTTACCCGACTCTTGACGTGCCTTGGCGCCCGCCTGAACGCCGACTGTTCTACTGAAAATGCTGATCTGCGATAATCGAAGGCGCACGTCTGTATATTCTCCTTTTTATGAATATTATTTTTTTTTATTATTGTTATTACCTCTAGTAAAAACTTTTAATTGTTATTAAAAAAAATTAATAAAAAAATTATAAAAAAAAAACATTTACCTATAGATTTATTAAAGCTCGGCGACGCTCGTTATTTTTCGTAATGATTTATGTAATTTTTTATTAACAAAAAAATTATCAATAATCATTCGCAATTTATATCCGGACAGCAATTTATTACCGTTATACGTTCAATTACGTCGAAAAAAAAAAACACAGCAGTTAGTATATACTTAATAGATTTGTTTCGACGGGGAAACACGATACATCGCATGATTAGAATACATCGAGCAGAGACTAGTTCTTTCTGCTTTTAGGAGCGGTTTTAACAACTAGCCTGTTCCGAAATACGGGCGAAACAAATGAAATTTTATCAATCTCGCCGTGTTACCGGGAGTGTCGACGTTTAATGTACGACCCCATTCGGACGCAAACGCGACATATGTAGCGGAAATGCGAAAGGGATTTTCCACGCTACATCTTCTTCTAATGAGATTTGCAGAGCAGAAAAGCCTCTCGATACAAAGTGCGCCGGGGTTTTGAGATTCCGAGATTTCGCCGTCATCGCCGGCAAATCCCTTTAGAAATATTAGCATTTGACAGGCGCGCGCGTCATCGAGGGGCCAATCGCGACGCTATAAAAGAATATTTATCGGCCTCTTTTAATGCACCTGTATAAAAAATGAACTTTAATAACTCTTAATAAATTATGAAATTAATAAAAAAATGTGTCCGCTTTTTTTCATTAATTTTCACATTACAACATTAAATAGATTGATCGATGTTGAATTATTATTATTATACGTGATTTACTTTACTATACTGTGCGTGTGTGCGTTTAAAATAATTACGATTACGAGATACACGAGTTCCTAATTAAGAAAACGCGCGTCAGCTTTAAATGCCCGGCGGAGTAGAAAAATTATTTTAAGTCCTCGTTAAGCTTGAAAGGTGTGAAAAGCGAGACGCGGTCGGAACAAAGGGTCGGGGCGCGCGCGGGAAAAGCCGCGATCGATTTACCCGCGCGGCCGGACCTCTTTCCACTCTCCCGGTTGCAAAAGAGAGAGAGAGAGGAGACGCGGGGTGGATCGAAGTCGTAGGTGTCGGTCGGCCGATTCGCTCGAGCGTCTTCCTCTCGGTTTTCACGTGCGGTTTCTCATTAACTCGGCCGCCGGCCCCCTCTAATCCCGCACCGGAGTTTCTTTCCTCCTTCAACTTCTCCTTTCTTCCTTTTTAAGTTTTCTTTCGGCCGAGGTAAGAGATAGTTTTCTTCCTGCTGCACGGGGGATACTTTTTTTTGCGATTGTCATTACCGCCGAGATTCCTTTTGCGCGGGACTACTTTCTTGCCGCTCCCCGCAGCAATCTACCGACTAATCGACCGGCTGCTGGAAATTTTATTATGAAGAAAATTATTGTGGTTTTATAAGAGAGTAAAGTTCACTTTAAAAGGGTGTATAGTGACTTAGTCGATGTTATAATGTCGCCCCTAACGAAGAAAAGCACATTTCATTTCTTCTCGACGAAGAAAAACATATTTCAGCTTTTTGAGGCGAAAACTAGCACAATTAAAATCTGCTACGAAGAAAAGCACTTTTCAGAGTTCTGCCGCGAAGAATAGCATATTTCGAAGTTCTGCTGCGAAGAAGAGCTCGTTTGGGAGTTCTGCAGCGAAGAAAAGCATATTTGGAAATTTTGATGCGAAGAAAAGCTCATTTGGGAGTTTTCCTCG
>UXGC01001770.1:0-17368 GCA_900480045.1 Eurytoma adleriae | reverse complement strand
AAATAGTGCAATATCACTAAATATTAGTGCATATGCACTAATTTGATTAGTTAAAAGTGCTCCACTGCGAATTAGTGAATAGTGATCTATGCACTACCAGAATTAGTAAAAATTACTAAAAATAGTAGTGTAATTTCAAACAGTATTTTGATTGAATTAATTTTTCACTAATTTATAGTAAATTATTTACTAATTTAGTAGTGAAAAATCAAAAATGTGTTTACTACATAAATTAGTGATATTTTCACTATTTCAACTTTAGAAAGTGAGGGATGAAAGAAAAGCATGGATTGAGGGGTATAGATTTTTTTTGTTAATTAAAACTAATCAGGATCTTAAAAATGCAATGAATTTCTCGAGCGTTTCATAAAAATGAGATTGTATCTATAAAATAGCCGTGAAGTGGGAAGGTACAGTAAAATTTTAGTGCTCTGTAACTTTTATGGAGACTTTAAGAATATATAATGAAAGTTTTACTTTTGCGAATGTATAAATTGTCGTCCGAATACGTTGTAAAGTATGCATTTTTCAGTTTCTTTTTATTCTTTTTTTTTGTACTATTTTTCAAAATAATACGATAAAAATGTAGAATATTCATGCAAACAGAACTAATGTTATCCTGGTATTTTACTACAGTCTTTATTTATCTACATATTTTTTTGTGTTACATTCTCAATTTAACAAATTGAATAATTTAAATATTCAAATTCATATAGTTACATTTACTTTTAGAATTATTTCGACCAATATAATTCATTAGATTTAATTAATTACGATATGTCCGTATTGACCTCATTAAAATCATTCTATCTATTTTAATTTATATTATTTAAAAAAATTATTTATAAAAATTAAGAATTGATCTTTCCTGAAAAAAAAACTTCTTAATACTAACGACAGCTGCCTTTTGTAGAAATTTTTATTATATAATTAAATATATAATTTAATTTATTATATAATTTTTTATTATGTAAATTAAAAGAAAATTTATGGTATAAAAATTTCTAAAACACCAGCTGTTGGTAAGAAAATGCTTTGTTATCAACAAGAGAGAAACTGCATTTACCTGGTGTTCTTTAATACCCTTTTCTGAACGTACCCTGGCAGCAAAACCATCTGCAATCTGACGCATTTTACGCTCGACAGGAGCGACTGGAGTACACAGTCGTTAAAAAGACATTAAACATACTTGAATTGGGGGTGTGTACAGAATTACAGATAAAAATACTACAATATAGTGCAGCAAGAGTCGATCAGTGATCACCTGATTACTGCCTGCTGAAAAGTTAGATGCACTTCCATACCATTTCAGTGAAGACTGCAGAGCCCTACACACGTGTGTGGGATATGTAATATATATTGCGGTCTGCGGAGCAAAGAGCAACTTACACGTTACGCAGTGGCACGAGAGCCTCAGTAGTCAGTGTGGTATCCCTTCGAGAGCGTTCGATTCCCCGGTGTCCTTTGGATATTCACGAAAAACAAGGTTGTGTATTTGTTGCATCATACGAGTACCTATTGCAATTTCCATTGCAATTGTGGACAAACTGTCTCCCATCGGCCATTCGTTCGATCGTTAGTTGTCATGGAAAATTCAATAAATAAACTCGCCAGTCATTTATACTAAATCCTACAAGTTTCACGCGCTCGTCGACGAATTATTTACGTTGCTGATTGGCTAAACCAACGAAATTATTTATTTTGTCGCTATAATTATAGACTCGTTGTTGCAAACGCGTATGCACAAACAAGATTATTTGTTTCTTTACTTTTACGTCGTTTAGTGTACGTTTCGAGTAAATCGTCGGGAATTTCATCACATCCTCATTTGCACCATCTTTCTAAAATCTTCGCAAATGTACTTGACACGTTAATATTATGTAAGGTTTTGTTTTACAGTTATATTTTCAAGTGGATCCTGAGTACAAGCCACTTTAAAGATGATGCTCGCACGAGTGTGCCGCGGTACGCTTGTACCTCAAGCACAAACTCTTTTCAAGTTACCCTCCGTTAGCCCACCTCAGCTTACCAAGATCCAAGCAGTCAGGCTTTTTGCAAGCGATGGACGCAGTACATTCACTAGGACTGCTAGAAGGCGAACAACTATTGGCGAACAAGTTATGGCACCAGCTGGTGAAACAGGTATATGTATAGTTATATGTGTGGAGTATTTATACTTTAAGGTGAAAAGATTTTTTAATACAAATTTAACTTTTTTTTTGAATTAGCATTTACCCTTGGCAAAGGAGCAGTAGCTGGTGGAGCAGCTTTAGGATTAGGTGCACTTTGTTACTATGGTCTTGGACTTTCATCATCTGCTGGAGCTATCGATAGAGCTGGGTATGTATTTATATATATTTGTAATTAAATAGTGTAATTTAAATTTGATGAAACTAAAAAACTAAAATGTAATTACAGAGTGTGGCCACAATATGTCAAAGACCGTATTCAAACAACTTATATGTATTTTGGTGCTTCAATAGCAACAAGTGCCGCTTCAGCAGTCATGTGCTTAAGATCTCCAGCTGTCATGAATTTAGTTATGCGCCAAGGGTGGCTGGCATTAGTCGGTACCATGGTTGCGATGGTTGGCACAGGCATGGTAGCACAGAGTATTCCTTATAAAGAAGGTTTTGGAGCTAAACAAATGGCATGGCTACTGCACACTGGAGTTGTAGGAGCTGTTTTGGCACCTCTTTGCCTCCTTGGTGGTCCTATTGTCATGAGGGCTGCCTGGTATACCGCTGGTGTTGTTGGTGGTCTTTCAGCTGTAGCCGTATGTGCTCCGAGTGAGAAATTCTTGAACATGGGTGGACCTCTGGCTGTTGGTCTTGGAGTAGTATTTGCAAGTTCAATTGGCACAATGTTCCTTCCACCTACCACAGCATTTGGAGCTGGTCTTCATTCTATTGCCCTTTATGGTGGACTCCTTCTTTTCTCTATGTTCTTATTATACGACACACAGAGGATTGTTAAAAAGGCAGAAACACAACCTGTTCACGGCTATGGTTCCATAGCACCATTCGACCCTATTAATAAGTAAGTAAAATATTCAAAAAAGTGAAACTAAAAATTTTTGTACAATCATAATATTAATCTACATTTAAATTAATGTTCTAGTGCTATCTCCATCTACTTGGATACCATCAATATCTTCGTTCGAATTCTCACTATTGTTGCTGGAGGTGGAAACAGGCGCAAGTAGTTTAAAAACATAAATTAATAACTATGTCGGAAGATATATGATAATAAATTGTAATGTGATAAAACAATTTGTTTTGTATAAAATAAAAATTTAATAGTAGATCCACAAAGAGACTTCTATTAAAATAATATTAACTATGTAATTTTATTATTTATTAAGAGATGTTTTTTTTATCAAATAGATATTTAGTTCTTTATTAGTAGACTTCTGTTGTTATATAATGATTGACATATGTTTTCAAAATGAGCAAGTAAATATGCTTTTGTACTTTATAAACAGTGAAATAGAAATAAAAAGTAGCATTAAAAATACTTTTATGTTTTATATTTTTCTACTTTATAAATACATCTATTGTGTAAAAAATTTAATATAATAATTATAACAAAAGGAATCATTTAAATAAACAGCCGCATCCGTTAACTTTAAAGTTCCAGGAAACTAATCATATTTCATATAAAATGAAAAAAAGAACAAATACTGACTTAGATGATAAGATAACATTTTTGCCGCACTCTCTTTTTATCCTTTTAGAAAATCTTAATTCCGTAACAAACCAATCAAGAAAGACAATTCTTTTTCTAAAAAGTCATCAGGACTAAAATCTAAACACAAACGTAACATTTTTCATTTAGGCTTTGCATGTAATGTTAAAAATATCCCTTGCAGAGAAAATTCTTTATACATTAATATAATCTACTGATTTGTTAGCGTGTCTCCTCAGGTAACCAGCGAACAGTTGCCTGGCTTGGTTCAGAACTTTAGTCACATTGTGCCGTCGCACCATTTTGTCAAAATGCATCGCCATCTCATTGTAGTCCATCTGATTGCGTATAACGAAGTCTCTGTGCTGCAGCAGCAAAGTTATACACAGGAACATTAAAAAAGGGTTGCCGCCACCGAACTCGTTCGGCGGTGGCAGGGTGTCAGTGCCAAGTTGCTCGTCGTCGTCGGTTCCAGCCGGAATTAGATTTGTCAACTCCGTCGCTTCCTCGCACTGCTCCTGAATAGCGGGCACCTCCATCGAGTCTATAGTCTCTGGGTTTTGCGGCCAGCTATCCGTCCCATCGCTATCCGAGACGTCCTCGCACCTAAAAGAAAAAAAAGTTATACTAATTATTTTAGTGGTCACTGTAGCGTGACGTACTTTTTAAAATCCATAAAACTCATTTGCAAATTCCATTACTCTAATGAATACTCATTTCTCCTTAAGGATGGCTGTACAATATGTCTTCAGTTTCAAAACAAAAATACTTTTATTCTAATGGTATTACTTTTAAAAGTTTTTGTAAATAGTGAATTGGTTCAAAATATTGTAATAAATACTTTCTATAAATTACCACTAATATTTTATAAGTAGATATATTGATAATCTTTCTTTTTCAGAAAAAAGTTTATCTTAAAATTTAACTCAATCTAAAGTGTAATTTAATCTTAACAGTTTAACTTAATTAAAAGTTGAACTTAAAGTTGAAAGAAGTTTTTCTTTATAAACTCTGTAGGTGAAGGTGAATGAACTTTAAGTAGTTCATTCAATGTTTTGTATTGATTCGGAATAAAAAAAATAATTAAAAATATGTAGGTAGATGTACCTGTCCTTAAATATCCTAAGTTTATAAAATATACGCTGTAGCAATACAGGAATGTAAATTACAGCAAATAACGCAAATAATAAATAATTGTATTTGCAATAATCAAATTCAAACGATAGCAATGCCAATTGAAACCTACTTGGCTGTGCGTTTAAACAGGCGAATAGGTGTAACAGATTTGACTCCGTTTTGATCTTCCAAGATCTCCCCGTCGTACTCCAAATCCGCTTGTTCATCCGGGGTCGTAGGATTTTGCTTGCTCTGCAGCGTGTGTAGGGGGTTCTCCCAAACGAACACATCAGCCGCCGGGCTACACTTTGGTAATTCAGTTTCCGTTTCGCACTCTACAATCTCGCTCTCTCGCTTGAACAGCGCGCAATCATACGTTGGCTCATTGACCGTCAAAGAAGGCCCAAACACCTACAAAATAAAAATGAATTTATTTTTTACGTTCAGTTATGTGTGCCTCTAAAATATTTTTTTAACACTTTCTCTGCTATGAGAACCAAAATTTGGATTCAATTTTTGTCATGACAAACTTTTTTTGTACATGCATGGCTTATGTAGCAGTGAGTGTTAAAAAAGTTGAATGAAATTCAAGCAAAACTTGCCTGTCGATCGAGCGACTCCAACTCGAGTCTCAGTTCCCTCGTCATCGATGTGGTCATGGGGAAGAAGTCGGTGAGGTCGTCGGGGGAGTTGGACTCGTCACGGACGATCGGCAGACCTCCCTCGTCGTTCGACAGCTTCGCCTGGGGCTCGGACTCGTCGCTGGGCATGACTCTGCTCTTGTTCAGGCTGGCGAAGTTCAAGAACTCGTTGAGGTTCTTGACGACGCGGGCGCACTTGCCCGCCTGCAGCTTCGACTGCTCGATGCTGCCGCCGAGCCGCTCGTTCAGCTCCAGGAGGGACGTCACCCGCCTACCGGGCTTTGGGCTGGTCGCGTCGTCCGCGCTGAGGCACTTCTCGGCGGGGACGTTCCTCCGGTTTCGGCTCGCGTCGAGGCTGTCGCCCCGGGACTGCTGGCTAGTCGGCTTCCTAGACTCTTGCGTCGCGTCGTTCGCTGTGTTCTCCAGCAGGGGGTCGTCGGTGCTCACGTTCCGCCGACGATTTCGGTCGCTGTTGATGCTCGCCGATGAGCTCTGCCGCCTGAGCGCGCATACTTTGGTATACGCGTTCTCGCGGATTTGCTTGATGTTGGGGCTGGGAGGTGGTGACGGTGGCGGAAAGCGCACCTCGGCCAAGCGAAGCTCACCGTTTGGTGGCGGAGATGCCGGTAACGAGGCCCACAGTACCTCCAGCATTCTCATGGCTTCGTCCAGCGCGAATTCGCGCTTCATTTCGAGCAGGAGCCATCGATAGCAGAATAACAGGTCGTCCGCTTGGTGAGACTTCAGATAAGCGTAGAATTCCGGATCGTAGTATTGGAGACCTTAAGAAAAGAGAGAAAATTTTAAAATCGCTTCTTTGCAAATGAAAATTTATTATATCATTAATCTGTATATCAGAATACGTGAAACTTCATTTGCTAGATATCGATAAAAATGTTGAAATCGAAAATAAAATTTTACCTACTTTTTTTTAATTGTACAAAAAATAGAAATTGATTAAATGCAGATTAAATCGCGATTATCGTTGTTATTATAATAACCAATCAAATTTTATTGCTTTCAACCGACTATCTATTACGATATTTTTATCTTCCGTGATAAATTAGTATTAAAAATTAATATTTTAAATTGATAAAACTATTATTATTGCCTTCAATCGACTTTTTTATCAAAAATAATCTAAATGAAAATAAATCTAATCAAAATTATAATTCTAATCGGTCAAGGTTTCACATATTCTGATTTATGTAGAGATGACAATTAGTTGTTAAGTACTGTACCTTCCGATAGATGAGCGAATTTCGTTGTCATTGCGATACCGTCGAGCATGAAATTACTTTCCAATCTTCTCATGAGTGCACAAAGGCAAATGTAAGCTTGAGCTTCGTCGCGCATTGTCACGAGAAGAGGCGAGGCAAGGTCGCTCATGCCTTGACAGTAACTCACGTTGGGGTGATTTAAGGCGTACGTCGTTAAAATGTTAAAAAGGCTCGCTGTGTTTTGATTATCATCCGAGCCACCGTAAAATTTGTGATGTCGATCAGTTCTAAGAACGTCTTTGCGAACCATACTCGTGACGTAAGCTGAAATGATAAAAAGAGTCAAATAATAATAACTTTACATTTTAGAATAAAATTTATGAACGAAGTTTTAAAAAAAAAAGTACCGAGATCACCGATGTTCTGGCCGTTCTGCATAAGATTTTTCCAAGCATCTCGAAGTGTTATGTACTCCTGAGCTTTGCGTTTCATGTAATCCATCCTCTCGCGCCCTGACATTCCTTCTGGGTACACATTAAGAATGTGTTTCCACACGACTTTTCGCAGACTTGGCTCGATTCCGCCGAAGTAAATGACAGCGCGCAATTCTTTCGATTGAATTACCTGACCTATGGGATCTAAAAATTCACGAAATTCGGCGTCTGTCAAAGGAGCGCGGGGAGGCTGAACATTCGCTTGACTTGAATCTTCACCGAAATTTCCTAAAGCTCTTTGTACAAGATTCAGCGTTTTTTCCATCTGCAAACGAAAAAGTTGTTGAATAATTTTATTTTGAATTATTTTTGACACTATTTTTTACTACTACCTTGTTTTTGATAATACCAGGTAATCTGGGGGTCTTGTATGTAAAACCCAGTTCTGGCCTAGTTGCCACATGCTGGACATTTTGCTCCCAGTCACTCTCACACTCACTCGTCTCTCCAAAAGGCTTCAAGTTCACTTGAAGATAAAGATATGGCTCCGATGCACTAAAAAATAATTTTAATGTTTATAAATTGTTATTTCATATTTGTTTTATTGTTGGTAATTGATCATTTACCTTATAAAAGCTGCATCCAAATCCCAGTCTGATAATAAAAATAAATAAGTCTCAGCTCCATAGTCGTCTATTGCTCTATAAGTAACTGTAAATTCTCTGAAAAATTAATGATCAAATTGATTAGTAAAAAAAAGTTTTGTTTTAAAACATACTTTAGTTTATTTTACATACCCCTTTATGTCAAATGCCTTAATTAAAATACTTTGGAGGACCTCGATTGATGTTATTTGTGGATCGACACTAAATTTTCTGTATTCTGGCCGATGTCGACTTTCACATTTCTGCAAAAATGGTTTTGATTAAAATTGATGTAACAATATATTCAAACACCTTAATAAATATAACACTCATAAATACCTTGACTTTAACTCTAACAGCATCCCTCGGACAACCAAACATCTCGACAATGTACAAGTACTTGTTCCACTTGTTACATGCATATCACGCTAGCTTAAAAATTCAACCTCTCTTCGATACACAACTTTTCACAAATGCCAATTTACAATTACCAACGCCAATCTGTAATGGATCATCCGCAGAAAACTGCAACTTGCTCATACTATACTCTCCGTAAATAAAGCTTTGTTGATTGCTCCTGCAGTCCATCTGCCAAGCGACGGCTCGCGATCTGGCAGTATATTGCTTCTAGTTTCTCGCAGTCTCTCAATTGTGCACGCGAACGCAGCTCCGTGTTACGTGGAATAGCCAACGGTGCTCCGGAGGGGAAAAAAAGCGCAGCCGCAGCTTGTCACCTCATGGCGTTATCAGCTCGCTGGCTCGCCTGCGTGCACAAGCAGATTGTATTGTTACAATCCGAGTGCGCTTGGACGCGGAATCGAGGGGGTGCCAGTGCACAGGCTCCGCCGTGCGCGCGACTTCGGTACCAGCTGTACCTGTCGCGTCCGCACCTACCACGATATTTCGGAGCCTCGCGTGCCGCATGCGCCTGTGTGTACACTTTCGTCGTCTGCTCGGCGTGTAAACTCCTTTCAACTGTTATACGCTGCTCCAAATTTTTTTTCAGCCCCCCTTTGACTTGCCATCTTGAGATTCTTATCGCGCGCTCCAATAACTCGATTGCCTTCGGTGGATTTCTGTGGCACGCCGTTATGGGCTGACTTTTTATTTTTACCTCATTTTCCGTTCAATCAACTTTACTGTACGTTTTTTTGTAGTTAACTTTTGATGTAGATTTTAACGAAGTCCTGATTATTCACACCATACAGTATTTTAGCCCATAATCGGGCTTACAGGAAGACTGGGGTGTGATTTGGATAATGGATTAGATGTAGTGATAACTCTTTGAACAAAGCAGAATTTAAATGAAACGAAATCATTATGATAAAATAATAAAAATTCTCTTTTAAGTGCACTCACTATTTATCACAATATTCCCTTTATTCTTGTCTTTGTAACAATACAATTTGGAAGAACTAATCAAGTCTTACCACATGAACGGATTGAGTGAAACTCACACTGTACAGTGTAGGCTACGTCAGTATATCGATGAATTGAGTATACTTTGGTTATAGGTATGCTAAGCTAAGCAAGCGTATTATATGAGCGGTACATGTGTATCATCTTGGGCTGAACACCGTACAAGGAGATTTATGAGAATTTTATATTAATTTATTTAATTTATTTCGTATTTAAGTATTTAGTGATATTTTTATAAAATGGCAGATTCGGATCTTGAAGAAATTCGCAGACAGCGATTAGCTCAATTGCAATCTCAATATAAGGTGATAACGCTTATTTGTTTATTTATTCGTAATGATTTATTATTTCTTTTACAAAGTTCATGATTATAACAGTAGTATTTTTAATAAATGACACATAAATTCACACGTACCAATTTATAAATACTTCTAGATTTTTATTGATATGCATAAATATAATGAGTTAGAGGTTAGGAATTAAGAAAATAAATAGAAATAAAATTTAATGTTTATTTTAATTTTTTAAATCAATTTGTAATATTTATTTGATCCAGGGTGACAATGTTAACAACCAACAAGCAGCGGAAGAAAAGAAACAACAAGTGGAGGATATGAGGAATTCGATTCTAAGTCAAGTACTTGACCAGTCTGCCAGAGCAAGATGTAAGCATAGCGCAATTACAATTACATTGTAAAAGTTCTACTTACGATATTAATTTGATTTCAGTGAACACATTGTGCTTAGGAAAGCCTGAAAAAGGAAAAATGGTAGAGAATATGATTTTATCAATGGCGCAGAGAGGACAAATCATGAATAGATTAGGAGAACCAGAATTGATTAACATTTTAGAAAGCATAAACAAACAAACAAGTAGATCAACACCATCTGTTAAGGTAAATATTAATTTTAAGCTATTTCAATAAGTCTCCAAACATAAAAATTAAATTAATTTTGGAATGTTACAGTTTGACAGACGTAGAGCTGCTTTAGATTCTGATGATGATTTATAAAACTGTCTGGCCTCATAAAACTGGAAGATTAAAAATATAATCTTCCTATGATTTAAAAAATAGAGTTGTGCTCTCAATTTATATTATTTTCTAATGTAATAACAATGATTAAGAAATAGTCAAATATACAATTTTTACACAAGTTTATTAAAATTATTAAAATTATTAATATTATTAATGTCATTCAATAATAATAAGTACTTGTTCAGACATTTGAACATAACACATCTTCACACCATTTACACAGTATTTTTTACATACTTTGTCTATTAACAAAAAAATTTTCTGCATAATATATTGAAATTATTAAATGCAACTTAACAACTATTTTTCTCACTCAAATTTATTTTTGTTCTTGGCAAGCGTCATCTAGTCTTTTTTAATATGACTCGATCCTGATTGTTCTGTGGAAATAAAATATTTATATAAAATAATTTTAAAGAATATTCTAAATTTTCTTTTATTGTTAACTTACCTTCTTCCTCTTCATCTGCGTCAAATATATCTGGACACCAAATATTGTAACAAATAAGTGATAAAAATCCAGCTGGTAATCCAAATAGAACCAGTGTCAAAATTGGGTTGCCTTTCCACATTGATGCAAGAACAGATCTGACTTCAAATAATGATCTGTATATACGGACTATTAAACTGTTTCCACCATATTTCTGAAAATATTAAGTAGTTAGCAGCTTTTACTTTAGAAATGTTATTTTTTTTTTAATTTAAAAGGTAAACAATTACCGGCACATTTTCATTTTGAATCTGCTCTAGGAACAATTCAATCACATGAGGAGTCAATTTTTCTGGCTCATCCTCTGGAATGTAATGGTGATTTGTTGTTGAATTAATAACAATTAAACTTGGTAAAGGTAAAACCATCATTGCAATGCTATTGACTAGTTCAGGGCTGGCTATCCAACCAAATTGGAAATTGCTAATGAAAGGAAAAAATAGTATTAAATATTAATTTTCAAATAAAAATTTACTATTTTTTTCAAATTTTATACTAACTCATGATATTTTTGACGTTTCTTTTTGATCACAGATTCAACCATGTCTCTAAATTCCAACATATCTGGTGGAACTTCCTCTACCTGATTCTCTTCTACTACTGCTAAGACTAGATTTTTATTTGTCATCAACAATTGATTAATATTTCCGCGTGTAACTTTAGGAAAGGTTGGAAAACGTTCGGTATTAATCCATCTATACAAAGTATCATTTAATTTATCCTTATCAATTAGTTCATGATCTAAAACAATATAATATTAACAATTAAATTTTATAAGATTATGAGAGTAAATTTATAATTTAATAATTCTACAAACCTGTAAAATTGTAATGTAAGTTTTCTTTGTATACAAAAAGTGCTGGAGTCTTTTCAATTGGAGCATGTTTATCAACAACAACTGGATGAGATTGGTAAAAGAATGCATGAGGCTGGAATACGTTTGCAATACTATGATACGATTCCTGAAATCAAAGAAAATATTAAAGTATTAACATAGTAAAATTATTCATTCTGTGAAATATTTATAATATTTCAATTTGTATTATACTGTTGTTTCTCACCCATAACAATCCAGATTTCTCACCAACATATAAAAAATACAAATCTCTATCTTTTTTTAAAGTATTAAAACTTGTGGTTCTAGTTACTTCCTGGACTGGCGGTCCAGATAATCTAGTAGCAAATTTAACAATTTCATCTCTAGTTCGATCACCATTATAAACAAATTGTTGATCACCTTTTAAGCTGGATTAAAAGAACAAACAATAATTAGATAATTAGAAAAAACATATTAGAGATAATACTTAATAAATATACATACAATAGTATGGTAGGAAAACCTGTGATTTTAAAATTGTGAGCTATACTCGTAAAACGAGTGCAGTCTATCCGTCCAACTCTGATGGAAGATGAATGAAGATATTGAGCGACGTGAGCCCAAATTGGCTCTAGTCTTTTGCAATGAGCGCACCATGGCGCATACATCTAAAAAAGTTAAATATTAGACAAAATTTAAATATATTTTAGTATTTTACATTTTTCAAAATAATTTATTTACCATGACAAGCCATTGTCCCTCTTTATGAATATCTAAAAACTTATCACTGAGTTCCAGAACCCGCGATGCAGATGTGTTATTGACAATAACTGATGAAAAAAAGGTATGTTTACTAAAGAGTATATATATAAATAATGTAAACAAATACAAAAAAGTTATATTTAGATTGAAAACTATAACTGAAAAATCACGATACGAAATATACCGGTTATTTTATTCACTAAAATATCATTAAGCAGAATAGATGTTTGAATGCAAAAATATTCGTTTTCATTAGAATTCGCAAACGCAACGTTTAAAAAATTACATATTGATCGTACGCTATTTTGAGGTTATGAATTCGAACATTACGTTCGACGAGAAAAAAAATAGTTTATGTTTTATGTTCGGGCACTTACCACAAGAGATAGCAAGGAAAAAGATTTTGGTCAACGAAACCATCGTAAGTTGACTTATATACACACATACAAAGTGAAAACAATGGTAATCGAACTTTCAATGAGACTCAATGCCGCAAAGCGCTGATTTTTCTCGCTTTCCGACTTCTCCCTATTTCCATATTACAAACGTTATTTTATCGTAGAAAAAGGTGGGTGTTTGTTAATGTAACGATTGGTCAAACTTTATTGCTGATTAATAACCCGTAGCCGAACATTTTGAGTTGAATTGCGGGAGTATGTTTATTGAAGACACGTATAAGGCCCCATCTACATTACACTACTATGCGCATCTGTCAAGTCATACTGCTCCATCGGGCTCGCGTGTTTGTGTTGGAGGGATGCCGGATGGGGGGATGGGCGGGTGGAATTGCTGATCAAGGGATATTGGATAACGCGAGGCTTTTGCACGAGTTTATGGAATTTTTCAGATCAAAGGGTATTGATGACCCGCTATTTTATTGGTAAAATGGCTTTATTTTTAAAATTTAAAAAGTGTGTTCTTACATGTACTGTATTTTTTTATAGGAAACATTTGGAGTAGTTTGAAATATTTTAGTAAATATTTCTTAATTTACATTTAATAGGATTCAATCTTTAAATGCAATCACTTGTCGGTTGTTTTTTAAGTATTCGTCAACAATCGTTAGACAACTATGTTAAAGTCAACAATTAAATCTTATTAATTAAATACATGATGTTATTTTTAAAAAAATACTTTCTGGACTGTTAAAAATTACATAAAAATTAAATGAGAGAAGTATTTCTATCATTTACGTTTATAAAGGACAATAAATATTTTTAATTCGATATAAAAGGTACATTTAATCGTAATTAAAAAATCTTGGAATTCAATTAGAAAGACACAGTAATATTTTTTATAGATCCGAATAGAAGATCTATAGTTTTTGCAAGTGTATGAAATTGATGTTAAAAATGTGCAACTTGTTTAGAATTGTAATAAATATTACTATCAAAAGGATAACTAGAATTAAAGTTTTTATTGCATATGCTGACGTCTACGAGCAGCTCTTTGCTTATCAAAACGCAATTCCATTTCTTCTAAGACTCTTGGTGTATAACGCACAACAAGCTTTACAGAATTTTGAGCTTGTTTTAACAATTCAACAGCCTTTTCATGATTCTCTCCTTCGACACACTACAACAGAATTCATTTATTAAAAAAATTCTTGATATTTAATCTTTTTATAGAACATGTAAAAGAATATAGAAATCTTACCACTCCATTAACTGATAACAACTGATCTCCTCGTTTCAAACCTCCATGTCTGTCAGCGACTCCACCAGGTATGATTCGAGATATGTAAATTGGTGAATTTTGTTCTTTACCACCCATAACATTGAATCCAAGTCCTTCCTCAGTTTTTGGTAACTCTACAACTCTAGGATGTGCATGTCCTTCACTGGCAGCAAAAGCTGCCACTGTTGCTTTGGCAGTAGCTGATGCTCTCACATCTTGCGATCCCTTAAAGAAGTAAATAATTTATTTATAACTATCAGATACAAATATCTGAACAATACAAGAAATATTATAAATGTATTACCTGAACATCTACAGTCTCATAAATATGTTCGTAGACTTCTCGCACAGCAGTTAGAAAGTCGCTTTGCAATACCTTTTGCAAAGCTACTAATTTTGTTACTGGAATCTCTCCACCTACAGAGTTAAATTGTTATGATTACGATAACGAAATCAATAAATTTTCTATTGAAATAAACAGGTGCAAACTTACTTTTCTGCAGTTTCTCCAATAATTCAATCGATCTTTTAACATCTAAACACAAAACGGAATGACTATTAGTACTAAAATTTACTCTAATATATTTTAATTTTGAGTATCTTACCTCTCTCAAGATTGAGAGTTTCCCCAACAACAGCCATAATTTTAGAATCTAAAAAAGCAAAATCAATTTAACGATTGTATTGAATCCACTTGGTGTTCGCGAAAAAGAGGTTACTTCAGTAAATTGTTTTTCTATTCAAACTGCTTTTTAACTGAGTCAGATAAATATTTTCGTATACCACTTGACGCTACTACGTACCTGTATCCGCAAATTTTGTAGTACGCGAGTGTATTTATATCTATTGAAATATATTCAGACTGTGTTTCTCCCTCCAGAGTCCAGCGTGATGCTGTGTGGACGTAAGCGTAACTACGTGCACATCGCCGCGCGCGTCGCGTAGTGGACGTTCGAAAGTGGCGTACAAAAACATGTACGTATATACTTACTCACAAACACATACATTTATAGACACACCCAGAAATAGAGGGCGCTGCGCGGCTTAGAAAAAAGTCGCGTGTAAAACTAATAAAATAATGCACTTAGCATAATCTTTCATGTATATAGTACGCAGCAGAATTGCAATACATTGAATTACCTTTTATTTGATCACGAATACATTATAAATTTAATTAACGATCGAAATGCTGAAAAATTTTTTAAAAATATTTATTGAAAAAAATAGTACATTTCTCGTAGCGTTATACACACTTATATAAAACTCTGCATCAGGCGCATCGAGAAGCCGTGCGTGTACACGCGCGCAAGGCCATCAATCTTGTTTTTATTTTTTGACATAAATTTCTCGATTATTATATAATATAATACGGTAAACATATTTTTCTCATTGGTATTATTGAACAATAATTAAGATTAATTGATTTGTTTTATAGAAAATGCACTTATTGTTATAGCAACGCGTTTAATCGTAGTCGTGGTAATCGGGCGGCACGCAGGTAGGCACGGGCTTGCAGGGCGCGCGGATGCACTGCACCTGCTGCAGGACGCACGTGTACGAGGGCTTGCACGGCGGGTCCAAGTTCGCGCACGGCCCGCCCTTGCCCGCGCCCAGCTTCGCCAAGTCGCTCTGGCATGAGTCCGCGTCTGCGACAAGGATATACATTATTTTAATCATTTTTTATAAATAAATAATAATTTAGTCCTTTGATTATTTTGTTACTTCTTTAATAAATATTGAATAACATAATTCGAGCAAATATTCTTCATAATATAAATAATTTTGTTCAAGTTTTGAATTTAGCTCTTTCAGGCGTAACTATAAACGTGCAGATTAAAAGAATAACAGTGTACATATGCATAGCTATTTTTCGATCTTTTTTTTTTAATTTCGCTAATCTAATAATTCACGTTAGTTAAAAATAAACGTATGGATCATTTTATATAGTGTACATAATTTTCCATCTCGTAATGGAATTATAAATTATTCTTGATTCAATAAAGGCGGAGAAAATTGGCATAATTAATGAGAAAAAACGAAAGCTTAAAAATTGAAATCATTTAGAAAATTTTTTAGACTTTTTTCTTGTAGGAAAAAAATTTAGGTCTGAAAGTGTTAAACAATGACAATGTAGGTGACCGCATGCGAAAATTTGTAATAATATTTACAAAGTGTATTTTAAACTAATGACACACTTTACAAGTGTATATTAAAAAATGTATTTAAAATTCTTTTAAAGACACGTGTTAATGTTTAACAAATCTTGGACGGCAAAAAAGAGGATATAAAGTATACAGTTGCAAGTGAAATTAGACACTTTATACTTACATTCAACACATTTGTTCTCTAGGCAGCAGCCGGAGCAACATTCGGTACTATGAACACACTGTCGAAGAAATAAAGATATGCTAGTATCAAAAATTTCGCATATTATATATGAGGTATCCTCTCAAAATGTGAAAGACTAAAAACCTCTCCATTCTCGAAAAACTCAGCTAATCGAACTTCGAGTTAAAAAGAGCGCTTTTTCGCTCGAATCTCGTAAGAAAAAAATATGCACAAATAGAATTTTTGCACAATTTTCTTACAATATTTTCGCTCGTTGCATGAAATATATGCAGAAAAATTATGCAGAAATTAGAAATTTATGCACAAAAATGGATGTAGATATTTCTGCACACTTTTCGGCAGAAATGTATGCACAATTTCTTCGTACGAGACAGAGTATACCATTTTAAAATTTTTCACTCTTCCACATTACGAGAGCCTACGTGCGTCCTCAGAAAGTTGATTGACCATTGGTTCACTATAGTACACACGCCATGGAAAATTCCGCGGATCCCATGTAAGCCGCAGGAAACGCACGAGTAATTACACGCGCTGTAGTAATAAGTTGCCGACACTTCAGCAATTACGCATCGTGCCTGATTAAGTGCAACTGCCCTCGCCTCCGCGGCCCGGAGAATTTGCCGTCGAAAAAAGTTCATTTCATTCATCTTTTACGAGAAACGATCGCAGTCGCCGCTGTTACGTCCAAACTTTCTCTCGATTCGAAAAATTTTATTTCCCACGTAGGAACATTTTTTTCACATAATCAAAATAATAATCATTTTCTAAATCAATAATAGTCCATGCGCTGCACGCTAAAACTTTAAGAGTGAATTTTCACTCTTTTATATTAGTAATTTTAGTGTTGAGTGAATATTCCACTCTATTAGAGTGAGTTAGAGTGAGAACTTCAATTTTTTAAATGAATGAAGAAAATTTCAATCTACTCGATAGAGTAAATAATAATTGACTCTAGTTTTCAATCTAGTAGTCGGTTTCACTCTACTTCACTCTAATAGAGCGATTGTCACATCACTCATACTATGAGTGGAAATTCACTCTATAAGAGTGAAAATTCACTCTTAAAGTTTTAGCG
>UXGC01001769.1:0-17380 GCA_900480045.1 Eurytoma adleriae | reverse complement strand
AGGCCTATTTTAATTTGTCATTTTTAAAGCACTAGAGCAAAATAAACTCTTCCATAACCTGATAAACATAGGGTACCGTGTCAATGATACCACGAGTTTTACAGGTCCTAGACACATTTATTTCACTCTGGTTCTCTGGAAATAGCAAATTAAATCAGACCTTTTTTGAAATGTGTTAGTCTTCGTAGGAAACGACGAATTACTATGTAAGCAATTTTAATAAAAAATGAATATACTTGAATAACCTAAGTTAAATAACTACAGTTGAACAAATAATAACTAATGAAGCTTCGTAAAAAAATACGTTTCGATTATGGTTAATTTGAGATAGAATAACATTTCATGTAAGACATACTTGAGATAAGTATAGTACCAGGTGCAATAAGACTTTCGGTGGAGTCAAATACTGCGATTTGTGTCCGAGGACGGGTCAGATGTCGCAAGGAGATTCTCATCGTCTTATAGTAGGTAAATTTATAACAATTCAAATATCATTACATCCAAGGTTGGCCTTAGTCGGCTTACAGTCCTTATTCAAAACTCCAGTAGAAGATAGACGTAAAAAAATGCTAATTATTTATTTTATTCGCAAAATGTATGTGTTTATTAGTAAAGTGCAATTTAAACAACTTATTTTGTGTTATTTAGATCAGTTTAATAATAAATGTAGTTAGATCGAGAAGAGCATAATTACTGACACAGTCGATTTTATCTGAGTATTTTTATCAATATTTCCATCGTAATTTGATAAAAGAAGGATATTTGGAATTGAATATTTAACGTTTTTTCGTGTGATGCATGATGATAAATAATGTTTGTTTATTATGTCGTTGACTTACACTGTAAGCAGTTAATGTCAATAAAAATTACATAAATTTAAAAAAAGTTTTGTTCTTTGGAAATCAATAAAACACAAGAATAAACCATACTTGATTAGTTAACTGTTAATTAATACTAACTGTTAATTATCTTCTTAAATTTGGTTATTCGCATTATTCTATAAGGCGACAGAAATGTTTGTTTATGTCTTCATCCTATTTTTTGGATATTTATAACTGAAAAACAAATATTAGATTTTATATAGAAAAAATGGATCTACCATTTAATAATGTTAAAAATTCATTGATCAGCTCCTAGTGAAGAAATAATTCACAAAATGAAGCTATGCATGTTTATCCATAAACACTTCTATTACATGTCCATGCTAAAGTTTGGCACTTTTTTATCATAGCTTCATTGCATGTTGAATAATTAAAATTATTCTTATCGTAATGGATCTACCGTTTAATAATGTTAATAATTCATTGATCAGCTCGTAGTGAAGAAGTTATCCACAAAATGAAGCTATGCTTGCTTATCCAGAAGCACTTCCATTACTTGTTCATGCTAAAGTTTGTCACTTTTTTCATTATAGCTTAAAATACAAGAATAAACCATACTTGATTAGTTAACTATTAATTAATAGTAATTGTTAATTATCTTCTTAAATTTGATTATTCACGTTATTCTATAAGGCGACAGAAATATTTGTTTATGTCTTCTTCCTATTTTTTGGATATTTATAACTGAAAAACAAATATTAGATTTTATTATTAGACACGTGCAAAATATAAACAGAAGCTTTTATTGGATTTTAGTACTAAAATGTTTTGTTTATATATCATAATTTATTTATATTTCAATTGCATCAGAAGTGTAAATAAATTCTACAATCTGAATATCACATTATTTGAAGTTTTCATTATTTTTCCATACAAATATTATAACGAAGTACAAACGCACCTTATATAAACGGAATTAAATACTCGCAAGTGTTTTTAAATAAAACTGTCTGCTTTAAAACCAACAGAACATTTTGAAGAATCATATTTTCATGATTACTATATACAAAAACATAATTTTATTTTTTATTACTTGAGCCTCTTCATAAATGTTCTATAAAACAGCAACTTAATTAAGGCAAGGTTCTGGTGAAATTTGATGAAAAAGTCGATTTTTATCACAATTTATTTTTTTCAGAAAGTATTTCAGAGTGAATTAAAATGAGATTTATTTGTCTTTAGCTCCAAAGAAATTTCTTTAGTGAATATGATAATGATCGGATGCGCCAACCGCTTTCTGATAAGCGTTGATATTATTCGCAATTTATGTCATAACTATGACCACACTGAATGAAATCTGCTCAAATTTTATACAAAACATTATTTTTATATTAACAACGGTACAGCCAAATTTCGCCTCATAAAAGTAAATATTACGAACATTTTTATTTTCACCAGAACTTCACCTTAAAACTAAAAAAAAAAAAATCACCCATCATTTATCAATTCCGATAGCATTTTAAAAATATTTCCAATCGACCGTACAGCCGGAGAAAACGAATAACCGAGGAAAATAAAGTAAGCGGAGAAAAAAGCGATTTACATTTACATCGGCGAACTGTACGTGACGCGATGTTTTATAGTTCGGCCTTTATTCCACCCCGGCTCCTCCGCCTCCTCTGTACAGTTTCCCCGGCGAGCGGCCTTGAAACTTGCAATTTGCAGCTACGCGCGACGATGCGCAACGGCGGACCGATAAGACTCTGCAGATGAGGCCTTTTTAACGTGGCGACGAAATTTTCAGCTTCGCGACCTCGATTACAGCTGCGAGTTTTGCGAAAACTTTTATCGGCCATTAATTCACATTGCCGGCGCCGATTTTCTCCTCGTTTTTACAAGTGTTATTCTACGAGTAATTTTTAACTTTTTTTATAGTTGGGGGTTTTATATTGTATAAAAAGTATTATGTAACTTTTTTTGTCGAATGTAAAGTTATTTCTCTTTATTTGCTTTGTAAAATGTATGTATGTGGAAGAAAAATTACTATTTAAATTAACTTTTGGAGTCTTATATGTATGGAATGCGTGCAAATACGATATGGAGATCTATATAAGTATCAGCATTTTTATTGTGAGATATCGGTGAACATGAAACATCGTTAAATTCAAATCTTCGAAGATATAAAAGTTAAAATCCAAGCGGAACAATGATTTATGTATTGAAAAAATTTTAAGTAAATTTGTAAATATTCTTGTAGAAAACTTGCATGTATATCTTTGAAACAATTTTTTTTTCAAAAAAGGATATGACTAAGGATACGATAAAATTGTGGTGTCCAAAGTTACTTTATCAAGTATGAGGTACTATCTTTCTTCGTTAGTTCCCTCCGTGTTAATAGTGCGATGAACTGTTATATGATTTATTATTAATTTCATTAGTAGGATTTTAAAAATTTGTTAAAAACGCTTTTATAAATATCGATGTCTATAATTCAAAAAACTTCGAAGTTATTGAAGACAACGTAAAAACACATTTATTCCCTTTCCACCCCCTTAGGGGAGATTAGGGTAAATCTAAAAATTTAGATTTGAATGTTATTAAAAACATTCGTTGTCATTAGAAATCATATTCATAACTTTTGAAATTCCGAAGTTATTAAGAGAAACGTCAAAACCCTTTTACCCATTATATACCTCTAAGGGTAAATTAGGGTAAAATCCAGAAATTTATATTTGGGTATTTTCGTAAGCAAGCTTTGTGAATAGAAACCATATTCAATACTTTAGAAATTCAAAGTTATTCAGAAAAATGTAAAAACACATTTACCTCCTTTTCACCCCCTGGGGGGTGGATTAGGGTAAAATCCATAATAAATATATATTTGGATATTTTTTTAGGTAATTTTTGTGAACAGGAAACTTCCGACATTCTAAAAATACGTTTTACCCTATTTTGCCCCTTTAGGGATGGATTAGGAGAAAATTCTTTCTCCCACCCCTACATCATAGCTTCATTTTGTGGATAACTTCTTCACTAGGAGCTGATCAATGAATTATTAACATTATTAAACGGTAGATTCATTACGCTAAGAATAGTTTTAATTAATCAACATGCAATGAAGCTAACAAAAAAAATTAAGAAACTTTAGCATGGACATGTAATAGAAGTGTTGCTGGATAAACATGCATAGCTTCATTTAGTGGATAACTTCTTCACTATAGAAGCTAATCAATGAATTATTAATATTATTAAATGGTAGATCCCCCCCCTTTAAGAATATTTTTAATTATTCAACATGCAATGAAGCTAACAAAAAAAATTAAGAAACTTTAGCATGGACAAGTAATGGAAGTGTTTCTGGATAAACAAGCATAGCTTCATTTTGTGAATAACTTCTTCACTAGGAGCTGATCAATGAATTATTAATATTATTAAACGGTACATCCATTAAATGGACCTTATTCAAATCCACATTGCTTTAGCCCAAATAGAAATTTTTTCTTCTATTAATCAACGAGTGTTTTCTTTTCTTCATTTAACTGTTTCACAAGTTAAATTACTCCTAAAGTCCTAATGTAATAAAAACAACATTTACAAAGTACACAGAAAAAAAATGTAAATAAGTTAATTAAATACTATCTGCTCCAGAAAAAGTAAAAAATTAAAGTAAATAAAATTCATCATATCTAACGTGTTCCGCTCCCTCCAATTCGGTTCAAATAAATATTCCAAGTAAACTAATTGGCCTAGGCATGCAAAGCCCCCTAAATACCCATCACGAGCCGCCCATCTCATCCTCTTGAAAATCGGCCCTTCCCATCAAGCAGCTCGTCGCTCGCTTCACTACCACGCCGACGCATCTATGCATAGACCACGCTGGAAGTAACGTTTCAAGCAATTACCCCAGCACGACGCGCGATCTCCCGAGAAATTAAGCGCCCCGTGTAATTCCGTCCGAGGAGTCGCACGCGTCCCTTATCAAGCCCCGTGATGACGAGGGAGGGAGGGGGGTTAAGTAGTAAAAAAAGAGAGGGGGAAGTTGTAACCTCGTCCCTCCACGCGGCTTATCATTCGTAATCTGGTCGGCGTTATCGGGGCTCGCGCGCGCGATTCCGCCCACTCCGCTCCTATTCTTTTTTCATTTCGTGCCCCCGCGAAAGGGGGCTATCGATCGGCCGGTTTTATATCGCGGCGTTTTTTCCTTTTCACCTTTTTAACGCGCGCCTCTCCCTCCGCGGCAGCTCGATACCGCGCCGCCGTATACACGTGGACTGGTAATTGCGTGTTTCGAGCGAGAGGCTTTATAATTAGCCGGCGGGATGTAAAAATAAGAACGCGGAGCGTCTGGCGTGGGTTGGATGTATAAGGTCCGCGCGAGGAATGACGAGAGTCATCGAGAGGACGTGGGTACAATGATGTAAGGGATGAATTTTACAGGAGCGCAGTGACGTCGGTTGCGTCATCCGGCGGGTATACCTCTGTTAATTATTTTTCGAGGGATTCGCGGATGTCTGAGCGTTCTTTTTTTAAATTGCTGATGTTAAATTTAAGGAATCTAAATTGGGAGTACTTATTTGTAGAATTGTTGAATGTGAACAAATGTGACCTAAAGTCTTTTGACCAACCAGTCTTTTCTTTTTTCCAGATTATTGCTGCTAAGCATGATAAATGCTCTTAACTTGTGGTGTGTGGAATATAACTGATAGATAGAACTTGAATGTTTTGGGATCATGTGAAAAAGATTTTGATTACTGAATGAGTAACTAAAGAGTATAGGAATTATATCATAGCTTCATTTTGTAGATAACTTCTTCACTAGGAGCTGATCAATGAATTATTAATATTATTTTAATTATTCAACGTGCAATGGAGCTTTGATAAAAAAAAGTGACAAACTTTAGCACGGACAAGTAATGGAAGTGTTTCTGGATAAAGAAGCATAGCTTCATTTTGTGAATAACTTCTTCATTAGGAGCTAATCAATGAATTATTAACATCATTAAACGGTAGATCCATTATGGTAAGAATAGTTTTAATTATTCAACATGCAATGAAGCTATGATAAAAAAAGTAACAAACTTTAGCATGGACAAGTACTGGAATTGTTTCTGGATAAACAAGCATAGCTTCATTTTGTGAATAACTTCTTCATTAGGAGCTGATCAATGAATTATTAACATTATTAAAGATAAAAGTGAGAAACGTTAGCATGGACATGTAATGGAAGAGTTTCTGGATAAACAAGCATAGCTTCATTTTGCGGATAACTTCTTCATTAGGAGCTAATCAATGAATTATTAACATTATTAAACGGTAGATCCATTATGGTAAGAATAGTTTTAATTATTCAACATGCAATGAAGCTAAGATAAAAAGTGAGAAACTTTAGCATGGACAAGTAATGGAAGAGTTTCTGGATAAAAAAGCATAGCTTCATTTTGTGGATAACTTCTTCACTAGGAGCTGATTAATGAATTATTAACATGGTTAATGTTTTTAAATGTCAATGATCCTTCCCTTTAAGAATAGCTTTAATTATTCAATAAGCAATGAAGATATGATTAAAAAAAATGACAAACTTTGGCATGTTGAAGTAACTGAAGAATTTCTCGCTAAATAATTATAGCTTCATTCATGGATGTTTTCTATTCTAGGATTTGATCAACGAATTATTAATATTGCTAATATTATTAAATGGTAATGATTCTCCCAGGTAAGAATTGTTTTAATTATTCAACAAGCAATGAAGCTACGATAACCCAAATGTTCGACACGGGAAAATGTATTCCTAGTCATTTGCAAGCTCATTTCTTTTTCAAATCAAATTTCCAAATACAGCGGCGCCCATTAGATATCACTGCCCTCCAAGTAAAGTTCAATATAAATACGGGGGAACTTTTACTTTAAAATGCAATATCGATTTTAAGGGGCGTTTATAAATCCACTTTACCCAGAAGTTGCAATCAAAGTTTGAAGCTTTCATCACGTACGGTTTTAGCCTTATTTTAAAATCAGATGAGATACTCCTGGCTTCGAAAATATTAGCGGCGAATTTCCGGTAGGCATTTCGGAAAACGATTACGTCCAGAAAAAGTGCTGAGCTGGGTCTGTTAACAGTATCCTGTTATCTGGGAGCAAACTTATTTTTTTTTAAGGCGGCTTAAAAAAAGAACATTTTCAATTTTTATAATTCCATTGAAGCGATAAAAAATAGGACACAACAAATTATCCCTCGATACATTATTTATTTCTTCTTTTCTATTTACTCTTCAGTAAAAGAGAACAAATAAAAAAAGAATGAAGTGGGTCAGGGGTGAGAATTTTCGAATCGATCTGCTCCAAAACAGAAGTTACTTTAGCAAAGCGGCAAATTTAATTTTACGTATAAAAAAACTTCGTGTTAAAATGAATTGAGTTTCATTTTACGTTTAACTTTTTTGTATAGATGTAATTCCACTGGAAATTTTACTTGGCATTCGGTATGCATACTCTTTATATTTATAAAACTTAATTAATTTAATTTATTTATTTGTTTAGTAATTGTATTACTTCTTCACATTTTTAACAAAAATAATTGGTTAATTAACCAGCGGATTATGTTTTACTAATTCAATAAGAAAACAAATCTTGCGATCACCTTCAAGACTCTTTGTTTGAAAGGAAACGGTCAATATTTAAGCTTGAAAAAAAAAATAAATTTACTAAGTGGTAAATCTGATAATATTTACCTTTGCTCTATATTCGTTTCCGATTTTCACGAAGTGAGTCAGAACTGTTGATCAATTTTTTTTTCTTTAAGAAAACTCATATTGCATGAAACCCTTGTCATGGAAACACACAAAAAACCAACCATTAATCACCGAAAATTGTTTCTATCTCCCCGAATAAAGAAATATCGATTTCCATCAAATGATACTTTAAAAAATTCTAGGTCAATTGATCTGCAACATTTTCATTGTCAAATCAAACATAAATCAAATAAGATTTTTTTTCTTTTTTTTTTCAAAATGGCATTAGAACATTTGGAATTTTCGATCTTCATTAACAATCCGAAATATCTCGATTACGAATTTTACAAAATGATTTTGCAGGCAGAAAATTCAATACCTCACCGATATGAACGAAATTTATTCATAATTATTATGTTAAATCAGCGGGATAATGCAGATAACAATTTATTTTACATTTCGTTTTGAACAAATTTAATGTCGCGTAACTTTTGTCTAAAATTGTAGCACTAACTTTCTCTTTATTTTGTTCTTACAAGAAATGCATCTTTTATTTTGCTATTATTTTTCCTAGATTTTTTAATAACATCTCCCAGTTTTGTTACTATGTCCCATCGTATAAATTTCCAAGACATGTGTTCATTATTTTTGATGAAACAATCATTCTCCAAAATTTGAGAGAAATGCAGGACCCAGAGGATATACCCTCATCTTTTTAATCACTATACTATGTATACAGCACAAGAATAGCTTAAATAATTGCCTCGGAGCATAGAAGATCCGTCATAATTTCAGACAACAATAACAAGCATATTAAATCGCCGCCGAATCGAAAGTTCGCGAGGCGAAAAGAAACACGAGGGGAGCGGAAGCGGCGCGTTCTCCTTGATTGAATGAGAGGGCCGTGTATAGACAAGCCCCGGAATGCCGACGTTCAACCGAGACAGCCTCAGCGACTGCATGCGCGCGCGTGGGCGTGTGCTTTTTTCCCTTCTCTCTCTCTCCCTCCCTCTCTCCCTTTCTCTCTCGCTCTTTTGCTTCTGTCCGTTTCTCCCTCTATTTTAAAACTAACCATTGATCAGACTCTACTCGAGCGTGGAGTAACACGTGCAACGTGCCGCTGCGGACTTTGTATTGCTGTAAAAGAGCGGGCGACGAGCGAGCGATTTCGTACCGGCGTCATAAGTGAAATCGAGCGTTGCCTTTGTACCTATACCGGATGGTCTTTGCGCTTTGGAAATGCAACGACGTCGAGGTTTGACGAGGATGGCCTCGATCCGGTGATGTTTGATTTTTTTCCTCTTTTGTTAGATTTGATAGGTGGATTGCGATTAGACGGATGGTAGGTGATTAGAGTAGGTTGGTTCTTTTTTTGGAGATGAAGTATTTAAAATGGTGATGAATCGATATTGCATTACATTATTATACGTGCTTATTAGTGTTAGTATTTGAATCGATAATTTATACGTAAAGAAGAAGGTATCCGATGTAGATTCTCACTAATGCACGTGAAGAAGAAAACGCTGGATTTAGAGATTTAAAAATTTTGGTGGTATGTTAATACATATACAAATATTGCATGTTGAATAATTAAAACTATTCTTAGTTTAATTTAATGGATCTACCGTTTAATAATGTTAATAATTAATTGATCAGCTCCTAGGGAAGAAGTTATCCACAAAATGAAGCTATGCTTGTTTATCCAGAAATACTTCTATTACTTGTCCATGCCAAAGTTTGTCACTTTTTTTTATCTTAGCTTCATTGCATGTTGAATAATTAAAACTATTCTTAGCGTAATGAATCTACCGTTTAATAATGTTAATAATTCATTGATCAGCTCCTAGTGAAGAAGTTATCCACAAAATGAAGCTATGCTTCTTTATCCAGAAATACTTCCATTACTTGTCCACGCCAAAGTTTGTCACTTTTTTTTTCTTAGCTTCAATGTATGCTATTTGGGCTAAAGCAATGTGGATTTGAATAAGGTCCATTGTAGCATTTTTTTTAATAATAATGAATATCAAACATTTTAACACTTCTTCTCTAGTGTATAGAAATGTCAGCAACAAATTTTAAAAAGTCCATATTCAAACTAATTCTTTGATAAAAAAAGTAGTAGTTCATTAATAGGACCATTTATTATTATTATTGACAAAATCAAATGTTTATTTATAATCGCATTCTTTATACACAGTATTCTACTAATTAAATTTTCAAAATAGGATAAGGTAAACAAGGTCAAAATAATTTGTAGAAGTAGAATATGTAGTTTTTAATTAATTAATTAATATGTCACTGCATATTTGCACGGTATGAGATAATGAATAAAAACAAATAAACGTGTTTACAACATTTTCGTATCTATTTTAATATTTAAAAAAAATCTTTACTCACTACTTCTACTATCATTATATTTCATATTTTCTATATTATCACTTACATTTGAGTCATTTAATTAAGAACAAATTTTCAGTAGTCAAACCTAACAAGCTCAGCAGCGCGTATCGAGAAGCCTTAAAAAGGCAATATGCAAAGGAAAGATAGTAAACACAAAAAAGTTTAAATTTAGAATACGCTAAAACCAGCTCGACATCACGCGTTGAGACCGAAAATACGACTTACTTAAGTAACTTTGTACCTTTCGCGCATGAGGTCTCGTGTTCTAATGCCGTACGCCGTGCTATTTTAAGGGGTTGCAAAAAAAAGGGTCACGTAGCGTCTTCCACTTTAGGGCGGCCCAATCTTTCCCTGAATATTAAAATATAAATGTACAAGAGGTAAAGAAGCTGATCAAGCGATTTTTACGAGAGAGTGAACCTTTTTTTAATTGGGCAAAAATCCCCCGGCATTCGCGTCACTACGGAAGTAAATATAGGAAATGGATAACGTATCGCTCGTGGAGTAATACGCGTCAGATTCCAGTTACACTTTTAATCGAAATGAAAATTGATGGCTTTTAAGTCTCTTTTTGATTTAATTTTTGTTTTGGTAACTTATCGGCCTGTTCCATTAATCAAAATTTTCGAATTTTGCGTTATTTTTTTGTGATGAATGTGAAAGACTTTAAAATTTTATTAGGGTATACATTTGCTGATATAAAGAAGATAAAACAAACGTGCGCTGTATCTAAAAATAAATATGAGATAGTTTTATCAAAAAGTTTCTTTTGCTGAATTTTCAACTACATATATATTTTCATTTATTTTACATACTTCACAGCGAAATATGGAAATATATGTAAACTTCGACCCACTCTTCATTAACCTACATTTTATAACCACATACAAATCTAATGAAAAAGTTAACGAAGAGGGGAATAAATGTTCCGAAACTTGAAGGTACCTGATCAAATAGCAAGTTCTACGATAATCATTAAATGAAGGGATACTTTCAATAAATAATAAATGAATTTTCATGGAAATTAATTTCATTTTGGTTGTGTTAAATTAAAATCTCTAAATTGCACAGGTACACAAGAAAAGTAGTCTGTTGCAGAAAAATATTATGATCTTTACATTTTACTGGGATATTGCTAAAGGTAAATCCGGTGAGCGTTTGACCCCAACACATCAGGTTCAAGATCACTTCAGTGTCAAACTAGTTGTTTACATAAAAAGACAATTTGTTATCTGAGATTCTGAAATAGCGGAAAATTTTACGTTCAGATATGCTTTTCTAACGTGACCCCTAAGGGTCATATGAAGATTAAAAGCTGTAGGTACCAAAAGGTATAATATTATCAGTTCCAAACCAGTGTGTCTACATGTTTTTGGGATTCTTGATCGCGAATCCTGTGTTATAATAACTCGAGAGCTTACAGATTTTCCCCCAGAATCTGAATATCTCTAGAGAATACCCGAAGATTATAAATTTGACCTTGAAATGCCCTTGACATTTTCTTAAATCTGGTTAATGGAATTTCGGGGTTACTGGGATTCTTGTTCAGTTATCCAAAAACATAAAGATATTTTAGTAGTGCTTCTGTAACAGACAACTATTTCTTTTTTGTGTGCCTGCCTTATCACTAACCAAGCAGTAGCTATCTCTGAATTAGAAGTGGAGTGTACATAAGGTAAATGGAACCGGTGTTCACGTGTGGGCGTATCTTGGTTTGGGTTTAGGAGATCCAAAAAGTTTTTGATTTCAGAATTCTCATTCCAACTTTTCCAATAAATAGCTGTCGGGAAGAAAACTAAATCAAGTAGGACCCAGTCACCTATTCGAGACCTTCCCGTCTAGAAATTAGATCGGGATGTACCTCAGAGAAACTGACCAGGATTCCCTAACTTTTGACCTGTTACTTGACCTTTCCATACATTTTTCCATAAGGGGCTGACAAAATCATTTTTACATATCATCTTTTACACATCTTTGCATATCGTCTTTTATACCTCTTTTTACGTATCTTCTTCTCTTAAAAAAGTTATGGCCTTTGTTGTGAAGCCCTTAATACATCAACGTGATTGGTCGCCTGTTATAGGAACGCAAATTTTTAAATTAATTTCGCGAATTGCGATGATTTCGCTAGTGAGTAAAAACTGACTTGCATTGAATTCCACCCCATCAACCAAACAACCAAATTCCTTTAATAAAGCAAACACCAGACTCACGTAAAATTTGAACCACCGCTTGCAGATCCTGACGGTGACGCTGTCGCTGTGCGCGGCCGCGCTGGGCGCCTCGAGCTACTCGCTCGCCGAGTTCCAGCAGCGGCGCGCCTTCCTGGAGACGAAGCAGAGCCTGGAGGTGCAGCTGATAATCGAGGAGCAGAGCGCGGAGCAGGAGAGGCTATTACTGAGCGTGCTGCCGGAGCACGTGGCGGTGATGATGCGCCAGGACCTCGGCGCCTCCCTCGACACCCAGTTCAAGAAGATCTACATGTCGCGACACGAGAACGTGTCCATACTGTACGCCGACATCGTCGGCTTCACCGCCATCTCCTCGACGTACTCCGCCAGCGAGCTCGTCAAGATACTCAACGAGCTGTTCGCCAGGTTCGACCAGCTCAGCGAAAGGTGAGGATAATTTCACTATTATTATTAGTTTTTTTTTCATCTGAATTGATGGTCTCGGTTGGATTAGAATATGCTAAATCGACTGGAGTGAAATTTGACTCTAGTAGAGTCAAATGATTACTATATGTATACGGATCATAGAGTTTTAATTGGACTCTTAGTTAGAGTAAAAATGACTCTTCTTTAGAATGACTCTGTAAACGGAGTACATTTACATTTTACTTTAATTTTGGGTGAAAAAGTCATTCAATTTAACTCCAGTCGACGGAGGTAGTTTCCTTATCCATATCCTATACAGGAAATCTTATAGGAATTCTATAGAAATTCCTATAGCTATTTCGTGCTAAATATTCTATACGATTTCCTATAAGTTTTCCTACGGAATTTATTATAGGAAAGAAAATCCTATAAAAAATTTTATAGGAAAATCTATAGGAAACCCTATAGGTTTTTTATAGGTTTCCTATAGGATTCCTATAGGATTCAAGGTTTCCTATAAGATTTCCTATAGGTGTCCTATAGGGAGCCTATAGGTGTCCTGTAGGGAGCCTATAGGCAATCCTATAGGGAGCCTATAGGTATCCTATAGGGAGCCTATAGATGTCCTGTAGGGAGCCTATAGACAATCCTATAGGGAGTCTATAGGTGTCCTATAGGGAGCCTATGGGTGTCCTGTAGAGAGCCTATAGGCAATCTTATAAGGAGCCTATAGATATCCTATAGGGAGCCTGTAGGCAATCCTATAGGATTTTTTGGTAAGGACTAGTCTTAGATTGAAGATTTAACTCTATTGGAGTCAAATTTCACTCTAGCTGATTTAGCGTGAATGTTCGGATATGGGGGGTTATACGCGCTAGGAGAATTCAACTAGAAATCGATGTGGAAATCCCAGAAATCTTTGGAATATTTGAGAATTTTTTAAACCGTCGAAATCTTCTGGAAATCAGTGAAGTCATTAGAAAGTCTTTTGGGATGAAGTGGAAATCTTTAGTAATCTCAAGAAATCTGAGTGATTTCTCGAATGCAAAATGCAGTAGATGTGAGACTGATCCAAAATTAAAAAAGAAATTATATAAAGAAGAAAGCATCATCTAAATATAAACCACGGCAACAACAGAAATAGCCAAAAGGAAGATGAAGATAAAACAAAGATTAAAACAATTTCCATCGTTATTTTAAATATGGATTTTCAAATTAAATGTCCAAATTTTCGTAAACATCTGTAACCCAAAGGTCATCTCCTCTCCCAGTAAATTGCAATTTAATTATTAAAATTAATTAAACTTGATTAAATTGCAATTACTTTTTATGAAGAAAATTCCTTATACCGAATAACTCATAGCAAAATTCCGCACCACAAATAATCAATAAAGTCTGGAAGCTCACGTCTTCTAAGTCAAGCGAGAGACAATGAGTTCCCTCGCATTCTCCAATACGTCACTTTAACTCTTTAAAGGCTAAAATTTCTCGAGCGACCAGCTCATCGTCGACGCCGCTGTTGTTTCAAGAGCATTCGCAAATGTTGCCCAATTCCCGAGCGCGCGCTCACCTCACACTTGACCGACAAAGCAGATAAAAAGATTGACACGCTTAGCCTCGCTTCTCGCCTTCGTCGGCAATTTTCGCTGAAAATTTTCCAGAGAAAAAAGGCTATGCGTTCGTAAAATTAGATTATTTTATACAAGAATTTTTTTTTAAACTTCATAAAAATGTGTAGTTTTTTGGAATATTTAAAATTGATATTACGTTGTTAAATTTGAAGTCTATTTTCATGAAGTATTACATAAATTTGGGATATAAACATCTTGCGAAATCTAAATCAGTAGATACTGACTGGGTTTGGTTAGGCAGAATTGTGTAATAGTTAGATGCAACGTTCAGGGATATATTGAAAGATATTTTTTTAATTTCATAAAAATATCTTTTTTTTTAATATTTAGAATTAACATCACCTTATGAGAGGTAAAAAGTATTTTCTTGAAATGTTGCTTAAACTTGGGATATATAAATTTTATGAAACCTACGTGAGTAGATACAGACGGGTATTATCAGACATATTGTTGTAATAGCTATAAGGTACAAAGTTCAGTGATTTATTACAGCACGTAAGTTTAATATTTTATGAAATACCGTTACGTTAGTGATTTAGGCAATACCAGTGAACTACATACATTAAACTAAAATAATCAATTTCTGGAAATTGATTGGAAGGGCCGATAGTAAGGGATCGTAAATGAATTTTTCATGACTTCAGGGCTATAGAGAATGCAGCTTGTTAAAATTTGTAATGGTAGCAAGAGATTGATAATGAAATTTCAATTGTAAAAGAGGGACATCGTTGGCATTTTGTCACGTGATCTTCAATGCCATTCATCAATTCGATTATATGCGCTTGGTTGATTTATGAAAAAGAGAATATTCGATTTTCAATCAAATAAATTCTGAAAAAATAAGGTTTACAACTGTAGGACAGTTAATAAATCGTGGGAAAAAGTTGCGCTGGATTCTTTCATGAAAGTACTATAATTATTTATAGCTTCTTCAATCCCAATGTTATTGCCGATATTGATGATTTACAAAATGTACATCGATTTTTATATTTTATAGTCTTATTTGGAATTCTACGCCTTCAAAAATATGTGAAAAAGAAATAGGATACTTTTCATTCGTTTTGTGACGTTTGTGCTTCTTTCATAGTAATAATAACAAAACATTATTTTCGATTCTCAAAATCAATCGTAAAAAACATCACCATAATATTACTGCTACAAACAATAATTTTTCTTTCAACATTCATTATCTAAGTTGGCAATTTTTCTCAGTCCCCCCTACTTCAGAGAATGCATAAAAAGTAAAAAGCGGGAAGAATAAAATGAGGTCGCTCATAATTTCTCTATTCATAAGAAACGCATAAAAAGCCTTATTTTAATTCGGAACCGTTCTAGTTAATAAAATTTTTATCACCGAAATTCATCGCAATCTTCCACTACTCCTGTTACTTAACAAATTCGATCTAGAAAGTTCTCTTTCCGAAAATATTTGCGACTACACCCATAAAAAACCCACATTCATAAACCAAATGCACAAACAAGCCCCCGTTTATTCCTTAGCAGGAAATCTCTAGACGCCTTCCAACTGCCGAAACTTCACCTATCGAAATAGGGATACGAAGTAGATTAATTTTTATTAAAATAAACAAAAAAATAACTGCTAAATCCTGGGTTCAATGCATTCAGACAACCAATGTTCTGAAACATTTCTTCCAACCAGATTGATCGAAATCCTGTAGGAATAAATATCCTGTAGGAAATCCAATAAGAATCTTGCAGGAATTCCTATAAGTTTTTCGCGCTAAAATCCTGTAGGATCTCCTATAAGTTTTCCTACGTAATTTTTTTATAGAAAAATAGAATTCCTGTTGGAAAACCTACATGAAATCCTGTAGGATTTTTAGAGTGAAAAACGTATAGGAATTCCTATAGGATTCCTATAGGATACCTAGGTTTCCCATAGAATACCTAGGTTTTCTATAGGATACCTAGGTTTCCTATAAGATACCTAGGTTTCCTATAAGATACCTAGGTTTCCTACAGCATAGATAGGTTTCCTATGGGATACATAGGTTTCCTATAAAATACTTAAGTTTCCTATAGGATACCTAGGTTTCCTGTAGGGTACTTAGGTTTCCTATAGGATACATAAGTTTCCTATAGAATACATAGGTTTCCTATAGGTTACATAGGTTTTCTATAGAATTTCCTAAAGGCTTCCTGTAGAAAGTCTATAGGAAATCCTGTAGGATATTTTCGTAAGTGTTGTACCGGTAGAACCTTCTTAACAAACAAACACAAGTCCTCCAATATACATTTTCAATATAATTTAACGGTAAAGAACTAAAAAATAGACTTCCTTTCTCACCTCGACTAAATCCTAAGAATACCTTCGAAAATCATTACTTGCGTATTTGTCATCCCTTCCATCTCCCTGTATACGCAGTAAAACGTACTTAGTGACAGCTATACGACCAGAAATTTTACGCTAGCGTGTAAACACAAAATACAGCTCGCGTACGTTTTGCCTGAGCCTCCCCTAAACGCGTGTAACGTCGGCCGGGATTCTCGGATGGGGCGCGCATCCCCGAAAGCGCGCCCCCCGCTCGTGACGCATGAGATGCGCGGGCGATCGATGCTCCGCGCGGCTCTCGGCTCGCGCCGAGGGGGAGGGCAAAAAATAGATCCTCCGCGGCTTTCTCAATGGGTTTGCGAGCGCGCGGGTTGAATGATGCGCGCGCGCCAAGCTCCAATCAATCCGCGCGCGTATTTTTAGAGCCGCCGGCAACGCGGCGGATCGACGCGTTGCGTAATTAGAGGGTGGTTTGCGCGCGGATCATCGCGGTGGGCTGGACGGGGAAATTGCTGTTTGCGAGGGCGGAGGAATGCGCGGGTAGGGTTGTGCGTGTGGTGTTGCCCTTTCAAAGATCGCTGAAGCGGTGCAGCGTATGTTTGGATTGATGTTACTGTTGCAAATGAGCTAATTTGTTTAGAGTTTGAAAATTAAGGTGTTGGTTTGTTGTTAAATATTTTTATAATCGGTGAATGATAATTTAAGTACCACTGAAAGTACAGTATGTTGTTATATTTTCTCATATCCCTTCTGAAAAAAATCACATAATTATCACATGATTACTACGTGATTGTCACAAGCGGGTCAAATGATTATCACATGATTATCACATGTTAACCCCTTAACTGGTAAGGCTTTTATAACTTTTCGTGCCAACACTGGTAGCCACAAATACTATGTTTAGGTGTAA